>JADBJO010003037.1:72500-102500 GCA_016801955.1 Conus betulinus | reverse complement strand
GCTGTTGAATACTCTTTCGTTGCATGACAGATTAGATAGTCTCTTGTTTATACCGTTGGGTATAGTTTTTAATACAGATGGTGGGTGGTTACTTTTGATGTTTACATAGATAGGTGTGTCATTAGGTTTCTTGTATGGTTTATATATGTGGTTGTTGAGGTCAAGTCTAAGTAGTTCACTACCTTTTGTTTGCTTCGATGGTGATTTTTAAATTATGATTTTGGAAGATTTTGCATAATTCTTTTTTCTTGTTTTCAATGGTTCTTGGGTTGTTGGTTAGTGCAGCAAGGCCGTCGTCTCTGTATAGTCCAACTTGCTTTCCAAGTTGTTTTTGGATGTTGGACAGCATGAACAGACCGACCAGTTCGCAAGTTTCGGCACCATAATATGATCCCATGGTCACATCAAATGTTGAGTTTCTGTTCGTTTCTTGATCCAGGTTTCATTTTTGCTGTGGAGTAAAGTTTTCTTGGTGTGGAGAATGATTTCCATTTCTGACCCTGTTATGCCTGTGTGGTTACTAGCAAATTTCAGAACTTTGGTGAGTAGTTCTTCATCTATGGATGGGTAGAAGTCTACTATGTCGAATATAATGAATACTGTGTTCCTTTGTTTATTGAGTTTTGTTTTAACCATTGGATAACTTCGTATGTGTTCTTCCAGAGGTTGTATTAGGAGTTTGATTTTACGTTTTTTAATGACTTTTTCTAGGATTTTCTTACTTATTTTACCTAGTTCGGATTTAGATGGATTTATTAGTATACATGTTGGGTTGTTGTGAAAACTGGGTTTATGATCTTTGAGGGTTATAAAGGCTATTTTGTTGCTGTTGCTTCTACCCTGTCACTTAGGTACATGCGATGCACAATTCTTTTTCTTTTATACGGATACTGTCATATATAATTTTGTCGGCTTTTTTTTTTTTTTTTTTTTAATAGTTTTTCTGAATGTTTTTGTCAAGAAGTTGGGAGTATTCATCTGGTTCCATTTTGTAGTAATTACTGGTTTTATCAGCCTTCACAAATATCTTTTTTGTCATTTTGTATTTGTTTTATTTCATTTTTTTAATGATGTTTGGAAATCGTTGTTTGATTTGTTAAATTCAATATTAGCTATCATTCTTTTCATTTTATCCTCGAAAGATTTCATTTCATCTATGACTGGTGGTGATCGCCATGATTTGAAGCCGTAAGTGTTTTTGTCCTCTTTTTTTTTTGCGTTCGGATTCAGGAAAAGAATGCTTTTCCATCTCATATTACGTAGGAACTTTACGGTTTGCTCTATTAATCTTTTTAAGTACGATTGTGGGTTAGAGAACGGTATGTTTTTAGTTGACTGTCTAAAACTGATTTCCGCCATTTTAAATTCATTCAGGCCACAGTGCTCAACGTGAGGAGCAATTTAAAATCATACTAGGCTTTTTAGTAATATCCATTACACACACACACACACACACACACACACACACACATATATGGATCCTTAAGCATAGGCTCAAAGATTGTCCCTTACATTTTATACTGTTTGCCTAATGTTTTTTAGTTTTCAACAACTTTTTTCCTCTCCAAACTTTCGTTTTGTTTAATTCTACTACCTTTCGCTGGCTGCTTTGGGGGTGCTGTTGCATTCTTTTTCGAACCCCTGGCGGTCGGAACACCACAGAATTATGGACTGTGGTGTGTCTCTATCTGACGCCAAGAGCACAGACACAATCAGCCGTGTCTCCCTGATGAGTCCGATCCAGCGGACGAAAGGCCTCGGAGCAGGCGACACATATAGATCTGTCTTCGGGAGGGATTGCGATAGTTTCCTCATGCAGCTAGTGAAGTGGTTTTCATATTTATGATATACATTTCCCATTTATTTCATCTTCAATTTTTTTTTCTCAATTTCTAATCTTTGCCAAATCATTACTATAATGATGGAAGAATTGTTAACCTGCACTTGTTTTCCCCCACTACTTAATTGTTCAGCATTATACTGTTTGGTCAATCAGTGGGTGATTGCATCTCTTACGAGATCCAAGGAAAGGTTGTTGTGCACAATTCTTAGCCGCTGACAATGCTGGGTTATTGAACAGCAGAGCTGACCACTCAGACTATTCCGTATCTTTTGATCTCCCTTGCATCCTTAAATGGATCCTCAAGCATAAGCTCAAAGATTGTCCCTTACATTTTATACTGTTTGCCTAATGTTTTTAGTTTTCAACAACTTTTTTCCTCTCCAAAACTTTCGTTTTGTTTAATTCTACTACCTTTCGCTGGCCTGCTTTGGGGGTGCTGTTGCATTCCTTTTCGAACCCTTGGCGGTCGGAACACCACAGAATTATGGACTGTGGTGTGTCTCTATCTGACGCCAAGAGCACAAACACAATCAGCCGTGTCTCCCTGATGAGTCCGATCCAGTGGACGAAAGGCCTCGGAGCAGGCGATACACATAGATCTGTCTTCGGGAGGGATTGCGATAGTTTCCTCATGCAGCTAGTGAAGGGGGTTTCATATTTATGATATACATTTTCCCATTTATTTCATCTTCAATTTTTTTTCTCTCAATTTCTAATCTTTGCCAAATCATTACTATAATGATGGAAGAATTGTTAACCTGCACTTGTTTTTTCCCCCACTACTTAATTGTTCAGCATTATATATATATATATATATATATACACATATATGTGTGTGTGTGTGTGTGTGTGTGTGTGCGTGCATGCGTTGTGTGTGTGTGTGTGTGTGTGTGTGCAGAGAGAGAGAGAGAGAGAGAGAGAAACGTGGATACATACATAGATGATCCCGCATAAGTTCGTATATACATACAATATGTTCAATTCAGACCTCCAAGGACATAATAGTTCCCTGTCAGATGCCATTGTGAAATTGCCACTGGACTGGACTCGACAGAACCTCCACGGATGCACCCCCATGGGTGTACCAGCCTGTATTTCACAACTACAGGGCCCACTAGTGAAAGACGCCACCATCAAACAGACTGCGCGACACGCATCCCCAAACCCCTCTCTTGCTGTTGACAGACGACTCCAATGTAACTCCATGCACAGCGAAGTTTTCGCCACTGGGGCTTACGTGCCCTCCGGAGAGGATCCCGGGTTACAGTCTTTCCCGCTGTCAACGTGACTGTCCCTGCGGTCGGTGGGTCTTTCCCTCACCGTCACTGGGCCTTTCCCAGGGTTGGCTAAAGGGCAGACACGAACAAGATACACCCGAGAGGTGGCAGTAGGAACCAGAGAAGTGCCCTCCTCAACTGCCGAACCACCAGCTGGGAGTAATCCTGCACCACCTTCGAAAGTCTGCGCTAGGTTCACATAGGCTGCTGGCACACACGCGGCATTCCATTGAGACGTCAAGGTACATATCTGCTCTCTGGCAAATCCATTGTGTGACGGACATTGGATGCGGCTCAACAGAACCTCTATGGAATCGTCCCCCTGGGCGTATCCGCCCGTATGTCATTACTGCATAGCCTGCCGGCGATCGCCACCTTCGAGCAGACTGCTGCACGCATCCTACATCCCTACTCCTTGCTGTTCCGCTGACAGATAAAACCAGTACAACTTCAGACACAGCCAAACTTTCACTACACGGTCTCACGTGGCCTCTAAAGGAGATCCCGGGTTGCAGACTTCCCCGTTATCGACAGGGCTTTCCCTGCGGTCAGTGGGTCTCCCTTTACCGTCACTGGGGCTTTCTCCGGAGTCACCCGAAGGGCAGACAACAAAAAAAAAAAAAAAAAAAAAAAAGATACACCCAAAGGTCCAGCAAGACCCAGGGAAGTACTGTCCTCAACTGCCGAACCTACCAGCTGGGAGCAATCCTTCACCGCCTTTGGAACCCTGCTCTTTGTGAACAAAAGATGTTGGCACGCTGAGAGCGTTCCATTGAGATGTCTTGGCACGTAACTGCTCCTGGCAAATGCCATTGTACGAAAACCACTGGACGGGGCGCTAAAGAAGCCGACTGACCCATCTGTAGGACCCGGCTGACAGTGTCTGTCCTGGCTAGGCATTAAAAGGAGATATATCACCCATAATCGACTGTGTTTCAGGAATCTGCAAGGGGGTTAATCTGTGTTAGAGCTCGCATTCAGCGAGAGTGACTCTGCTGTAGGTGGGGGGGGGGGGGGGGGGGGGGGGGGGGGGGGGGGGGGTGGGGGTACGTCGCTGACGGGCACTCCCAAAGCAATTTTGTCAAATCAGTCAGCTTGCCACTGTACCACTGGATCAACAGCTGCCTGTTCCAAAGGTCAGCTCGCGTAAAACATGATGGTCACATGAGCACGCATGTGATGGTCAAGGAGAGTGTACCACAAGGTGGCACCTTCACTCTTCGTCCCTTCAGCTGTCCACCCACATCTGCTGGATACTGTGCGCTGACGAACTAGCAATGTGGTCCAAAGCAGAGCAGATCAACAAAAACAGCGCACATGATGCAGGTGGACGTGAACTTGATCTAAAACTGAGCCAAAGAGCACATGGTCACAGTCAACGGAACAAAAATCGAGGTCACATGCTTCCCCCACCCCCCTCCCCCCAAGAAAAGAAGGGGTCAGCCTGCAGATTGAAAGTCAGAACATTCCGCATCAAGACCACCCAACCTACGCGGACAGGAGACTCACTTGGTTCCTTCACATAAACACAAAGCACAGAAAAGTGATCAAGAAGATGGCTATGATGAACAAACTGGCAGGCACCAAGTGTGTGTGTGTGTGTGTGTGTGTGTGTGTGTGTGTGTGTGTGTGTGTGTGTGTACGCGCGCGCGCGCGCGCGGGAGTGGGGGTGGGGGGATGGGGGAGGGTAGGGCCACATGAAGATCCTGACTCAACTGTACACAGGATCTGACCAATCCCACATGAAATATGCCTCCTGATGTAGAGCAGCTAGACTCAACTTAGACCGTCTGAACAGACCGCAAAATGCCAGCCTCCGTATCATCACAGACAGCACCACAAAAAGCATTCCCATAGCTGCAGTGGAAAAGAATAGCTGGCCTGCTAGCACTCCAGGAGAAAGAAATGAGAAACTCCTGAGGCAAAGCGAGAAAGTGCACTCCAAGCTCCAGGTTTTGACCGAGGACCGGGTGAAACAGTGAAGTCCCATCACCCCTTTTTTTCACTCTAGCAAAAAGGCAACGAACATTTCCCGCTCACAAACCAACGAAAGGAAGTGCTCCAAAGCGCCGAGGAATAATCAGTAGATGCTCCATCTGTGTAACCTTTGACAGCCCTGGAGTCTGTGCAAAAGAAGATCACACAATATTGAGTACTGAAATCTCTAAGACTTGAATTGCTGGACAAGGACTACCTACCCACAACCTGGACTCGAGTCTTCACAGACAGCCCCGCAGAAAATGCCGTTGGAAATGGGGGAGGGGGTTTCTACATACGGCTTCCTGACGGCAGCGCTGGCACGAGGTCTGTCTGTCGCCACTGGCCGGTCCTCCTGTAACTTCAGAGCTGAAACCCGTGCATTGCGTCATGCTGCTCAGGTCTCACATGCAAGAAACAACAGTCTGCCATCAGACACGGTCTTTTCACTGACGGCTGAGCCCCTCTCCAGGGTCTTCTGTCCAGCCAGACAGACCAGATCATCTCTCCCCCCCCCCCCCCCCCTCCCCCCTGCACACCAGAGGGGAGCGTCAGACACTACACTCCAGAGCAAATCCTGTGTGTGTAGTCGATCCCCTTCCACTGTGGTGCCATGGGGCGAGTGGGGGGGGGGGGGGGGGGGGGGGGGGGGGGGGAAGAAATGAGGAAGCTGACAACTTGGGAAAAAAAAAAGAAAAAGGCTGGCAGCAAACGGGGAACGAACTGCCCACAGAGCATCATATGGTGAAGCCAAGACCCACCTTTAAAACCACACACACACACACACACACACACACACACACACACACACACACATATGCACTCGCATACACGCACACATACACATGTACAGGCATATACGCGCTCGCGCGCGCGCGCGCGCGCACACACACACACACACACACACACACACACACACACACACACACATGGAGACAGCGTCTGCAGATAGGACTCGAGGAGGATGGCATCTACCCTCTAGAAAGGGTGCAGCAGTTCGCCATCTTCAGACTGAGCACAGGACTGTCAGCTCCTTTCGCATCCTCACATGCTGAAGATGAGTACCCATATGGCCACTGGTCCACAGACGCCAGCTCACACTCTCCAGTCCTATCCGACCTTTGACACTTCGACAGGAAATGTGGGCAAGTGCGCTGGTCCTGAGGGAGAAGCTGTAGGGTCTAGCGACGTTGTAGAGGCAGACGGCGAACTTCGCCCAAAACACCGGACTACCATTTAAGCATGGCCGGGAGCGCTGACGGAGAAAAAAATTAGCTTTAACCGTTCGAACAGACACACAAAAAAAAGGCTAAAACATGGGTGTGAAACGGTTCCCCTGTCATGAAGAAGACAGTCGATATCCCGATCGTGCTCCAGCAGTGCGCTTCAAATCCAGTATTTGAGTCTCTAGACTATTTTGCTGCCGGATCTATACATTGAGAAAAAGTAACTCTGTTTGCAGTGGAAAGACAGGCGTTATCTTCCCCTGATTGTGTGTGTGTGTGTGTGTGTGTGTGTGTGTGTGTGTCTTCGTTCCATATACCAAAGAACCCCGCCCTTCCGTCCGTTTATCTCCAACCCACATCACCACTCTAATTCCTCCAACTTCCGAAAGAACTGTGACCTACTCTTCCGAGTAAATGTTCATCTCTCTCTCTCTCTCTCTCTCTCTCTCTCTCTCTCTCTCTCTCTCTCTCCCCCACCCCCATAGAAAAAAGAGAATTGCCACGTTTATAACAAAAACAAAACAAAAACGAAAACTACTGAAACACGCTGAAAATGTCGGTCAGCCATTTAACCCGGAGTCAGTCTCATGGCTTCGTTTTATCACGTAAACATGAAAAAGACTGCGAGATATCAAGTTTTGTACACACACACACACACACACACACACACCACACACACACACACACGCGCGCGCGCGCGCGCACACACACACAAACACACACCACACGCGCGCGCGCGCGCGCGCAACACACACACACACACACACACACACACACACACACACACACACACAACCCGACTTGTCTTCCGCCGTCCCAGCGGCGTTTAGTGTGCAGCACACTTATTGATCACGGTTCAGAGTGTCAGTACTTGTGAACACTGCACTCGACGGGCTTTTCCACCTCAGGTACAGAACTGACCAGAAGCACATCATCATTACTTTAATAATAGCCATTACTTTAACGCTCATTTCAGGCCAGTTTAGAGCTGACCCCGTACAAAGCCAACTAAAATGATGCGATCTCTTTGTCTTCAGCGTTCCTAGTCATGTTAAATAGGGTGGCTGGGTTAAGTAGCGATCAAGTACGGTAACTCTTGCTCAGTGTCGATTGGCGAAGACCGCCGTTCGTATCAGCGTCGTCGCTGGGCAATTTCCCTCAGGTCTAGGCCTACAGCGCAGTGCTCCTCACGTCAGTTCCCCATCGTAGCCGGTGCCAGAGATGGGGCAGGATTATGTGGACCGTAGACCGGGTGGTCGTCAGGCCACTCATCTGCATGTGAGACCTTCAGCCTGAAGAACTGCGACAGGAGTCGCAAGGTCAAATGATGCCATACACTTTTAACGTGGCTGGTTTTGTCGGCTACTTCGGCGATTCCCAGTCCGGTCACCCGTGCACCACGAGTACACAGCGATGCAAGCACAGGCAAACTAGGCTACTGGTCACTGTATGCTTGGGAACGAGTAAATTGTCGTTAATTAAGGGTCTCCCGCCAATAAGGCGTCAATTAGACGTCAATCTCCCCATCTAACCTCCACCTCCTCCACTCTCTTCCTCAGTCTCCCCCCCCCCCCCCCTCCCTCACACACACACACACACAGAGGACACACGTTAATGTGCACGTATTAGGAGTGCATGAGAGAAAACTGACAGTGGACAAGTGCACTTCGTGCATGGATTGCCATCAAATAACGGCCCTAGCAATTCCTTCTCTGAGCATCTGTGATTTCAGCCAGTCGTCTAGAGGCACGTCAACAAATCCATTATGAAACAACGAACATTGCATGCTGATCGCATTGTACAAGCAATAATCTTTATGAGGTCAGATTACCCCCACCCCCACCCCCCATTGTGAGGATCCGCCCAGCTGACAATTTTGCAGCGTTATAACTCTACACTGGGTAGATAACGATATATATTTCTTAATTCCTCTTATTCAAACTTCTTCATGTTTAAAAACATCTTTTTTTTTTCTTTTTTTTTTTACCCTTAACACTTTATATATTCAAACCACAGACATATAGGTGTTCTGGGTGAGTGGCGGGGAAGCCCGTGCTATGTCGTGTAGGTTACAAATCCGGCGTAGCACCGGGCGAGTCCTGCTGAAGGGAGCCGAATTTTTAGGTTTGCACGGATAGGAGGGTATAGGTGTGAGCGATGCCCGCCTAGTTGACTTTGGTCGATGCGATGTGACGCGGTGAGTGTTGGCTGCTGTTAGCTGAAACAGCGTGGCCTTCGTGGTGAACCGCGGGGCCAACACCGAACATTGCCCCAAGCTAGAGGGGCCTTCGCCTGTGCTCCTTTCGTTAGTGTGGCGATGCGCCGGGGGGGGCTGCAACTCACGCCGTAAACCCGGCCTGGGCGCTTCAGCCCGTAACAAGCCACAGCGTGAACCAAGGCGGAGTAGCCACCTGAGACAATCTCTTCAGGGCAGTCCCATTAACCAAACTTCACAACAGTAACAAGCTCTCTATAAAACACTCACACTCTCTTCATCCAAGGAGGCTTCCACACGTGATATGGACTTTGGCACGCCGTCGGACAGAGCGCCAGAGTGGAACCAAACCGACCCCCCCCACCCCACCCGCCCGCCAACAAACACCCCAAGGCCCAACAAGCTCCCCCCCAACCACAACACAGCATTTTACCACCTCGTGAGATTTTTTTTCATCTAATTTAAACAATAATCCTTATTATCATTAATTCAATTTTTTTTTCTTTTTCACACTTAGTTCAATCGATTCTCATTTCTTTTCTGCGCTTTTTCACATTCAATCCTCTCGATCCCCCCCCTCCTTGCCAACTTTTCCTGTTTACACTTCCCTCGTGTTTCTTTTTTGTTATCTTTCCTTATCCACCCTTTTTTTTTGTCGCTTTTTTTTTTTTTTCCTTTTTTTTTTTCCTCCTGCCTCTTCTGAATTAAACGTGAATGATGATCATGGATAGAAAGTTAACGTGTATATAAGATCGACGAGAGCGATCTAGTGCTGGGTGTTTTGTTTGTTTTTTGCTATTTTTTTTGCGTTGGGAAGCGGAAGAGACTTGTGCACAAGACTGTAGTGTGTGAATCTGGTGGGTTGGTAGGCTCGTGTGCCGCGGAGAGGCTACGGATTGTTACAAGGGAGTTATGGGTCGTCCAGGAGGTTGGTCCATCTGGGGGGGGGGTGGGGGGTGGATGCGAGGGTGGGCTGTTGGTATGCGAAATACACTTGGATTTGGGTTCGGGAATCGGGTGGGAAATGTGCACATAGATAGACTTTCAGTGGTGGGGGGCCGTATGTGCTGCAGTAATTTTGGCCCGGCGGTCGACGGTTCGGCCGCAGTGGTGCACTTGCGTTCGGTGTGGGCCTGCGTGGAGCGATTGTCCGGCACGCGCGGGCAAGAAATGCGTAGGGGTCTCCGGGGTGTGGGTCTCTGTCGGGCAACACAAAAAAATAGACGAGGCGGGCAAAAAAAAAAAAAAGAAGAAAAAACGAAAGAAGAAAAAAGAAAAAACGCAATCAAATGACAAAATAGGGACGAAATCACAGAAAAAAAAAAACAAAAAAGACGATGAAAAAAAGCTCTCTCATCAGACGGAGCGCGCGTCAATGTAAATTATCAAAAACAATTAAGATCCTAAAAAAACCACAGGGATGGGGGAGGAAAGGAGTAAAAAAGGGAAAAAAGAGTAACCCAAAAACCGAAAAAGACCACCCCCACCCCCCCTATCGCTGCGCGTTGCCGCTGGGGTCACGGCCCGAGCGACGCGTCTGGCTACCCTACACACCGACGGCCGAACAGCGACCACCGCATCAATGATCCGGCAACGGACTCAACGGGGCAATGTTAGTTCAAATACTGTCCACATGGGTGGTTGAGAATACACGCGCGGCGCAACGGGTTCGCGCGGGATGCCTGGCGCAACAAAGTGGGATCATGATGCGTGGGCCACATACACACCTCCGGGTTCAATTAGTGGCTACATATAAAGCGAAGTATATAAGGATGGAGTATATGGAAGAGAGATTATATAAATAAGATAAAAGATAAGCTTAAACTGGGCCACAAGGACAACCGTGGTTCGAGGGCCTTCCAGCTCGAATTGTCGGAGCCGTACACATGGTGGTGGTGGTTTGGGTAGGGAATGGTGACCAAGCACGGTACAGCCAGCAGTGGAGAGTGTGGGTGCGTGGGGGGTGTTGGTGTGTGGAGGTGTGGTGGTGTTGATAGAGCGAAGAGGGGAAGGAGCATCAGCATGCAATGGCAACGTCACTAGGTACGTGTAACGTGGGGGGGGGGGTGACAGGAAACCGTGTCGTTAGAGGACGATGAGAACAGCGCCCCGTCGTCATAATACTTTGAGCGGAAGTGGGGGTCCCCCAAGATGCCGGGAACGTCCGCCGTTGGCTTCTCTGGCGCGGTCGAAACTCAAACGTCCCCGCAACTAGAGGAACGGATAGTAAGGGGAAAGAGAAACAAATCCGCAACGTGAACGTGCCGTCACTCGTCTCGTGCCGGGTGGTCTGTCCTGTCTGTCTGTTTTCTCCTCTTTCGGAACCCGAACCCCCACCCGCGGCGCCCTACCACGCGGCACTACACCATACCTGCCGTTCCGTCCTTTTGCTTCGGCTCCGCGCCTCGTTTGATCCTGTTGCACAAGGGCCGTGGTATCACATAGGGGCACTTAGGGGGTGTGGCGCCAGCGCCGCGGGCGAGGAAGGCGGGGCGGGGGAGTCGGTAGTTTTGTGTGCGGCCAAACTCATGAAAACACCTCCGCATAATACAGGGGAATCATGATGCGGGTGCACATCAGAATCCCTAGAGATCCAAATGACTAAAGATGAGTCAACTGGAACAGGGACGGAGATACAGCTCACAATAGCTTTATCCAACACGAACAAGGCGGCCCACAACATACACAACACACACAGGGGCCAGCACGACACATCCACATGCAGTGAGAAGCACACTGACACGTGTAATATCCCGTAAGGGGGAGTAAGTGGAACATGTGTCGGGGTGTAGTGTGCTGTTGCGATGGTGGGAAACAAGGATAAAGGTGACGTCACGAAAAGTGTTCAACATAGGGTTGCAACAAGAGAAGGATAAACAAGCAGTTACGACGAATGACAAGGGACGATCGTTGGTGACACGATTTAAAGGAAAAATCTCGCGCCTTAAGTGGCTACATTATCGAGGGCTGTCATCAACTTGCTACATCAAGAGCGGCCTTCTATAGTTGGCCCCCACCACCCCCGGAAACAGGCCAAGTGGCCCCCCGTTCTCTGCTCGGCAGCTCGGAACAGGCTCCCAAAGGCGGAAACGGAAACAAAACAGAAACAGGGGGGGAAGGGGGGGGAGAGAAGAGGGAAAAAGGGGAGAACAGGGGAGAATAGGGATAAAAATGTGAAATACAAGCGCGTCGCAGAAAGAAGGGCGCGCGCATAGCGCGCAAGGCGCGAAAAGTCGGTGGCTTTTTTTCTTTTTTTTTTTTTGTTTCCTTTTTGGGGGGGGGGAGTTTACCTTAATGCCTTTATTTCGTTGTCCAACCTGATAGAACTTTATATTTCAGCTGTCCCATAGGGCTCCCTACTCGTCTTCCGTCTCTCATCCACCTTCCGCTCACCACTTTGGGTAGTGATTTTTGTGAGAGAGGAGAGAGAGAGAGAGAGACGAACACTGAGAGAGAGCAGAGACCGACAGAGGGCAACAGACAGAGACGTTGTAGGCTGGAAACGCCGACAAGAGATGCCGGACGTTGGGCAATCCCTACGACACAATTTCTGTCATGTGTCTATAACCAACCCAGCGCTGTGCTGTTCAGCTGAACCCCACGGGGTCCGGTTCCGCATGCAACCAAACGGCCCCACTGCAGGGGCCCGTTTTTATCGTAGGCAATGGGGTAGCGGGCCGAGAAAGATGATGGGGGGTTCGGGGTGTGGGAAGGGGGTGACAGGGAGGGAGATAGGGGTAGTTGGGTGGGGTGAGCATAGAGGAGGCGGGTGGGGGGGGTGGGGGGGGGTTGGGGGGGGGGGGGGGGGTCGTACCTGAAGTAAGCCAATCGCAAGCGCCAGAAAGCGTTTTTTACCCCCTGGCCGGGCGAGACCACGACACGATCTTCGCAACCCTCCACCCACCCCCCCCTCCCTCTCGTCCCCCATCCAACCTCCCCCTCGGATATACACCAAACGGATAACAGAATAAATAAGTCGGCCTTCCCAGGGGTCCAAACTCGGATGATGGAAAATCGAGTGGACCAAAGGAAATCAACCCCGCGGCCCGATAATGTGTCCTGGTTACAAAAGGATAGGTGGGTCATGGAAACCGGGGGCCAAAGCCAGCAGCGGGTGTGCGGAGAGTCTGGGGGCCAATGAGGGAAATCAATTACAGTACTATCGGAGTAAATGGATTGTTACCAAACTTAATGTTTTATACACGCGAGTCGCTATCTTTTTTTCGACCGAACCGAAGGCATTAGTGGGGAAACCTAGATTTGCAAAGACGGGCGGCTGTAACTGTGGAGTGAAGAGGCGACCTAGTTCGTACATTCGAGTTTTTGCACTTATGATCAGGCTAAAATAAATAAAAGGAAAAAGAGAACGGGGGACAAACAATAGGGAGAACAATAGTTAAATATGATGCACAAGACGGCAAGGATAATGAAATAGGGCAACAAACAGTGGTGTGAAATACAAAAGACATGATGATACAAAAAGTCTGACTCAAGAAGATAGGGATTTCACGCGACAGTGAAAACAAGGGGCAAAAAAAAATCCAGTGACAAACGCAAAAAGAAATAAGAAGATATACCATGAAAGAAGGGATTTAGATCGTAGGAAAGTACACAAATTGCTAGAACAAATTGCGAGCCCCGACAAAATTAGTGGAGAATAATACAAACACACAAAAACACACCAGGCAAATAAAGAAAGGAAAAAAACAGAAAAAGGGCAAAAAAAAAAAAGAAAGAACAAAAGAACAAGGGAGGAAAGAGGGGAGAAAAAAGAAGAAAGAAAGGAAAGAAAAGAGGAAAAAACGAAGGATGGAACAAAGAAGGAAGGTGGAAAAGAAAAAAAAAAAAACGCCCACACACACACACACGTATATTCTTACAATTGTGCGTCCCATATGTTCAGCGGTGCAGTGAAGTGAAAATTATTTTTCAGCTTGAATTTTAGTGAAATGTTATTGAAAGACCATATTTCGCCTCTCTCAACCCAATTCCCCACTTCAGTATTTTGTGGTGGTTCATCAGGTCGGCTGAAATTCATCCAATCTAAAAGGGGAGAGCCAGGTGTTATTCTGTTTAGGTCACCCATTCCCCGCACGATGTAACCCGATGGAGAAAGTAGGCCATGGCGTAGTGTCAGAAGGAGGTCTGATCAAAAATGTCTTAATATGATCAAGTTTGAACTATGCCTAAAAACCAAAAACAAAACTTCCTCTAGACTGGAAACTATATTTGTAAGAAGCAGATAGAAAAGCTGAAAATATAGGTATTAATAAATACAAAATTATTTATGTACTTTGTTTTTTTTTAACCAGAAAAAGGGTGCCCTAGTGGACCTGACAGTCAATGAATGCGGGGGGGAATTAAACCAAGGGGGGGGGAAAAACCGGGTGTTTGAGTTTTACCAGGACATCAAAAAACATTCTCTATCATTTACCTCACCGCAGCAGAATAGAGTAGCTTGATTCAGTGGCAGAAGGGCAGACTCAAGCAGAACTGTGTTCAACTAAGGAGTGGATGGGGCGTCTTCGGTCCCCTACCTGATTTCGGGACGGTCTTCCACAGAGTGACTTTCTAAGTTCACATTAGCCTTGACAAAAAAGAACTGTGGGGAATCGTAAAACCTTTAAGCACGTTAACTAAATATCCAAATCTTTGCTCCTCTGAAGACTACTGCAACCGGAAGTAGGAGAAAAAAAAAAAAAAAAAAAAGGAAGCGGAAAAAGGAGAAGACGACTTTGAACCAGATCATTCAATAACAGACTTAGAGATTGGGGACGAACAAAAAGCATGCGTATGATTGAGGTGAAAAAATTTGTGGGTTTTCTCCTTAGAGAGAGATAAGTAGGCTCTGTGGCTATTCGAACCCGGACAACCGGCCGTTCACTAAAAAGCATCACGACCGTGCAAATCACAACGAGGCGCTGCAAACTCAAATTTACACAGGAGTCCGTAACGCGCGGTTCTACACTAATTCTAACGGGGAGCTTTGGCCGTGCGCTTAGTAAAGTTGGCGATAAGAGATGGACCCGGAATTAGGTTTTTTACCCCCCGGACGGGTGCGCTACGGGTACGGTGCAAAAGCACGCGCGGTCCGTGGGCAAGTCCACGAAAACAACGACAGCGCTAAGGACTGGGATCCCTTTTCATTTGTGATCTAGCTTATTTCTGACCCCTCCTCCCCTCAAACAGAGTTGCTTTCCTCCTGTATCTGCTGTCAATTCCTCCTCCGATACCCCGTGTCGGCGATGTTTTTGATCATGATCGGAAATGAATAAAAAAAATCAACATCTTCATTACATTGTATCTTAAAGGAGCCCTCATTGTAAACACGGTTTACGGAGTAGGCCATTGTGTTATGTGACTGGCCTTATCGATCTATGCTGTCGAGTACATACGTTAACGTTTTTCATTAATCCAGAGGTAGACCATTGGGAGAAGTCCTGGGTTTACTTTAGTCCACCAAAATCCTAGAGGCCTAGCACGAAAAAAGGACGCCTCTGCACAGAAGCTAGGCAAAACACGGGGTACATAATATTGTTGTTTTTTTGGGTTGGGGTTTGGTGGTGTAGGGCGAAAAAATGCGGGTTAAGCACAAGAGAACCACCAGAGTGAAGGGAGGAGGGGGGGGGCTGGGTTGTACCAATCATAATGAAAGAGAAGTTATAAAAAACTTCCACAAAAAAAAAAAATTGTGACGCGATATACATATGCGAAACGTGCAATTTTTTCGATAAAGGGGGCATAGTTGGTACAAGACGTGAATGAAGGAGCGGACAAACCATACAGCGTCGTGCCAACCATTGCCGGCTTGGAGGATAAGAAAAACACATAGAGCGAAAAGGGACTAGGACAAAGATGCTGGATAGGGAATATTCAAGAATGTTTCTGGGGGGCATTGTCCAAAAGAGGCAGCCATCAGGGAAAAATCGTGAAGCTTAAACATAACAAAAATACCACTCACAGATGAAAGGGAAGAAGGGGGGGAAAAGAAACCGGACTGACATTCACAGGGAACAAAATACGAGCAATAGGGTCATACATACAAGAAAAGACATCGAGGTGGTCCCAAGTGATGGCTATACGAGAACACCACACACTATGAATGACAGAGTAATTGAACTTAGAAGGTACACAAAGCTAAGAGGAAACTAGATGTGGTGGTGTGCAGTCTGGAAGCCCTAAAAAGAACGGGGGAGCACCAAAAACATTTCTATTTGAAAATTGTCCCCAAAAACACCCGGGGGGGTACGGGGAAACGACACTAAACAGAAAAACACACATAACCAACAAAAAAAAAAAAAAAAACAACACAAAAAAAAAGGGCGAAAAAGGGGGAAAAGGGGCGCAACAATGCTAAGTCCACAAGGGAGAGACACACGCGCCTCATCAACTCCCTCCAAAACACACGGTTCATCATAAAAGTGGCCTAAGATAAATATACCGCCCTCCCCCCAAATTTCTTCATTTCAGCCCCCCCCCCCCCCCCCGACCCCACCCACCCCGGGGTACACAGGTCAACAAAGTGCCGGGTCGAAATGGAAAACTGGCTATGCCATAAACGGTACAAATGTACGATTTAAAGTCCGCAGGCAGAGGTGGATAATATAGGAGTAGAGAGCTATTCGGCGAACAGGGCAGCAAAAAAACAACAGCGGTGCGTCTGGCGCGGGGTGGGGTGGTCCCTCCTTTCCCGGTCGGGTCGCGGGAATACTTCGAATCACCTCCCGGGGGTTGTCTAAATATAACCGGGAGCGGTCCAGTTTGGCTTCATAGGGGACCTGAAAAAAAATGTTCCAGACTCATAGAGTTACGGGGGCAAGGCGGAAAAAGAATTTGGAAACCAAACAGGGGCTGCAAGGAAAAGCAG
This sequence comes from Conus betulinus, assembly GCA_016801955.1. Taxonomy (NCBI): domain Eukaryota; kingdom Metazoa; phylum Mollusca; class Gastropoda; order Neogastropoda; family Conidae; genus Conus; species Conus betulinus. Next base: position 86,095 of record JADBJO010003037.1, on the reverse strand, counting down.
GAGGGGGTGGGGTGAAAGAACCAGCAAGGGAGGAGACGGACAAAGGAATCGCGAGGGTCGTGCATGATGAGATACAAACGAACAGTTGGAAATTTGGTTGAGGTGGTTGGTGTGGGGGGGTAAAAATTATCATTTTATCTCATCCAAGTGGCGTTCCTGAAAGGGTAGAATGTACAAAAGGGGGGGGAAAGTCATATAAAAAAAAAGATGCGGCTGGAAAAAAAAAAAGGGGAGGAAAACGCGTAAAAGAGTCAATGATGTATTTAGTTTAGGTTAGAAAAGGGGAGGGTGTTGGGGTAGTGTTAAGAAAAAGCGGAGAGGCTAAGAGAAAACCGCCGAGTGATGTTAATAGGCAAATCACCTAATTGATAAATTTGACAGGCTGGGCGACTCTCGAGCCATGATATGGAAAGAAAATCTTGGGGGGATACCCCTTGCGGAAGGTTGTGTAACACAAAGGGACGGGGCAGGAAATGTGTGGAAATGGAGATTAAGTCTATCATCATTCTAGCCTCGCAAGATGGAAAACAAATTATTTAAATACCAATCTGTCTAAAAACCTAAACAGATTCTTACCACGTTCCTGAGGTGGCCCGTGGGGTAGCACGGGACTGAAAACAGTCTTAGGTTGTGCCACTGCAGGCGGGACAATCTCCAACTCATTCTTATCAGTAAAAAAGACTCCATTCTTATCGCTTTAAAAGTGAAGAAAGCTCTGTGATGCAAATTCCCATGTCCATTGTTCCACAATCACATGAAACATAATCTTTTAGAGGGTTGGACTTCCACGATTCAAACATATAAAACACTTTTACCAAAACGCCCGGCAGACTCAGAGCTAGCCAATCCATGAAAAACCTGTTTCCGGGAGAATGTCCCAACCGCTGACTGATGCTTTGAGTTGGTTCTGAAAGAGATCACATTTTTCATCTGATTCTAAAACAAGATTTTAGGACGAAAGATTTTTTAAACGACAGGCCCTGATAGGCCTTGGACTTGCGGTATTGGGCATTGAGGAGGTGGGAACGCAATATTAAGCTGGAAGCAATACCAATTGACCAAGTATGACCATATTTATACCTGATTTTTATCGCACTTTATCGTCTTCGACCTTAAAATGGATCGCTCGCGAAGGTCTATCACTCTAGAAAAAGTATCAGTCCGACGCGGAAGCTGAAGAAACCAAAACACAAAAAAAAGAAGAAGGGAAGAAAAAACGAAGAGGGAGTCCGGGGGGAAGGAAACGGCTTAAGGGGATCCACCTCCGCAGGAAAGCTCTCCATCTCTGTCTCTGGTGGAGGGTTCTCAGCCTGTGCTTCTTAAGAAATCTGCGAAAATTTCTTGGTTTCTGAATTAGATAAATGTTTTTTCATGTGACCTAAGACTTTACAGAAAAGAGATTTAAGTAAATATTTGTCATGCTTTTTAGAAAAACATGTTTAAGTGTGTGTGTGTGTGTGTGTATGTATTTGATCTGTGATGAGAGTTGACTTCAACCACATGGCTGCTCTGATATGGCCCTTTGCCGTCAGCTGGGCTATAAGCAACATGAATGTTAGTATGAATGTGTGTGTGTGTGTGTGTGTGTGTGTGTGTGTGTGTGTTGGTGAATGAAGTGTTGTGTTAACCAGCTTTTTCCAAGTCTGAAACAGTTGACAAAACATGACAGTTGACAACATATGTCTTAACTTGGCCTCCCTACCTATGTTCTCCTGCTTTCTATTTCCCTTCTCCACCCCCTCCACCCCCACCCCCCTACACACTCTTCCCCACCTCTCCTCTCTCCTCCACACTTGCTCTTCTCCTTCCTACTCTATCTCTCTCCTCTCTTGCCTGTATATGGGGGTGGATGGATAAGGAGTGAGAGATTTGGGTTGAGGGTGGGTGACTGTGAAATTGCTTTATACAAATAATGATGTATGTGTGCTAATCACAGTACACTGAAATGAGAAACCTGTCATGTGTGTGTGTGTGTGTGTGTGTGTGTGTGCGTGTGCGTGCGCTGGCGCTGGCGTGTGTGTGTGTGTGTGTGATCTATTTCTTGCCTCGCTTTTACTGTCCAATTGATAAGCTCTCTTGGTTTTGTCTGACTGCCCTTTGGTATCTCTCTGTTTTCCCTTGAAGAGATACATTTGGTTGAAAACAATTGTTGATCTCAGTGGGAGAAAATTCTGCTGAAAAAAAAGGAAGAATGTTGACATGTTCTGAACTGTTTTTTTTTTTTTTTTCTTTCTTTCTTTTTTGAACAGGCTGCCTTGCTTTCCACTTAAATTTGTTCATGATTCCTACTCACTGCTTAACCCCAGTTAACTTCCTTTTGTCTCTGAGTTCTGTTCATTCCTTCTTTTTATTGCCAGTCCTCATACAAGATCTGTCTCTGTCACCCACTAACTCTAAGCCTGATAACAGCTCAATGAGCAGAAAGCTCGCTTGGATTCCTTCCTGTTCCCCTGATCACCATACTCAAACCCTGATGAGTGCACTCTTTCATCATTTTCTTCTCATTCAGAACTGCTGTTTAGAAGAAAGGGAGGGACCTTTCTATTGTCTCCAGCAATGAGTCAGTAATTCTCACAGGGTATCTGTTCTGTCTCAGAACCTTTCCAGCCTGATCAGTTTTTTTAAATATAAAAGTGCAATGTCAAAATAATTTTGTTTCTTCCAGTTTTGTTTCTTGCTTTTTTTTTTTTTTTTTTTTTGAATTCCAGTCACCTGTTCACATCTAGGGTTAGCAGTTAACGTCTGGGGTTACAGGTGTTCTGTACCTCTCTTCTCCTTTTAAAGAAAAAAAAGGGAAAAAAAAAAAAAAATTGGGGGGGGGATAGGGGAGTCCACTCTATCATACAATCTGTTGCGTAGTGGTTATATTGTGATCTGTTTGCTTTCGGTTGAGAAGCATTCACCTCTCCCCAGACCATGTCTTCACACCCTCCACCCTCCACCTTTTTGTCCACCTCTGTCATTTTTTTTTTTTTTTTTTTTCCTGTTCTTGTAGTTGTGTTGTGAAGATAAACCATCTTTTCCACTGACTGTCACTGTTTTGCTGATTGTTCAGGTTGTAGATGCCTTACAAAAAAGAAAAAAAAAAAATCTTGGACCATCTCCATACCACACCCATCCACCTCTCCCCAGTCTCACCTTTCACACAGCCTACTCCCCCTCAACGCCTCTCTCTCCAACCCCCTCCTCTAAACTTCCTTTCGACCCCCCCCCCCCCCCCCCCCCAAACCCTTTCTCTCTCACACAGACTGATCTGCCCATGAAATTTTAGTGGGCTCGGATGTCTGTAGGTCATGTTCTGTTGAAGTCCACATTCAACAACAGCTGTCTGGACACGATTCTTCTACACAGAATCCTTATACCTAATAATAGTATCCTCAGATGTTTCTTCTGTTCAGTCATCGTCACAGACCTTGTAAGACATGCTGTAGATAAACAACTGGGATTTGTTCCGCGTTCTTTTTGGGATGGGAGTTGGGGAGGGGGGATCAACAGGTTTTAGTTTGTGTAGGATGGACCAGTTGGGGTCTGAATTCTCGTAAATGATGAATACTTCTCAGTTCATTCTTGTTAGTTGGCGGCGGTGTTAAAAACTGGGGTTTTTTTTTGTTTTTTTTTTTTTCTTCTCCATTTTGTATTCCTCTGTGTGCGTTTCAGTGGAAGGGATGGTGGACAAGAGAGAGGAGGAGCCAGTGCCATCGTCCCTGAGAGATTTGTCAGTTCCCTCTACCTCCTCGGAGTCTGAATGGGCCAAGGACAGTCCCACTGATAAAGGTGACTTTTTTGTTTTGTCACTATAGTGTTCTTACAGGCCTAGGAAAAGGCAACTGATCAGTGCTCTGTCTTTAAAAAAAAAAGTTTATTAAAATTTTTCACACCCCTCACATATGTAGTGTGAAATACATGTGTGGGATGCATCATATATAAAAAAAGAAAAAGAAAAAAAAAAAGGGTGAAAATGGGTGAAAGTGTAGTTTAGCTTTTCCTTGTTTCTTGCACTGAGTCCAGCGGTTCACTAACCTCATTGGTTGCTACCTGACGTATAGAATGAAATCGTAGTGATTTTCTGTGTGATGGCAATCAGTTGTTGCAAGGACTGTACCTGAACAGGTCTGAACACATGATGTAAGAAGGCAGACGTTCATTTCTTGAAATGGCCCACATACACAGTTCCCACAACAAGAACTAAGGTACACTTTCACCCAAAAATGACTGCATGCTGTGATCATGGTGTTTATTTTTTTTTTTTTTTTTAAGATCAGTTCTGGCATATTTGTGTTTGTGTGTGTAGCATGTAAGTTTTCTTTTTGTTTGTTTTGTTTCTTTTTAAAGAATTGTGAAAGTTGTGGGAATTTGATATGTCAGTTTGCAAACGCAGCTTATAATATTATGATTCTTTTTTTTTTTTTTTCTGTCATGGCCCCTTGTTCAAGCTCACAAGGTTAAAGAATCAAGGCATGGTTTGTTCAGTTCTGATAGTAACTTGAATGTATGTCTTTTAAAACCCTTTCCAGTGAAACGGTGAAAACTCTTTTTTTAAGACACATGAAACCCTGATACCCATTTTTTGCCCCAGACTTGATCGGAGAGGGCATTTGAGGTGAATTGGGAGGGTGATGCAGAAGTTACCTAGTTTTCACAATGTCAGTTCTTAGACTTAGAGTTGCATGCAGCAAGGACAGCAGAAGAGATTGTACAAACAATACTTTTATAGAATGTTGGCTTTATCACACACAACATGAAAAGGAACTGAGGCAAATACGTATTATTTCACTGATGTGAAAGGAGAGGAGATGTGACCAAGCACTAAGGGGACTTAGGCTCCCATGGTGAAATAGTTGCAATTTACATGCACATAACTTCAGACCATAGTTGCCTGTGATACCCATTTGCCTACAACACACATGCCAGCAAGAGGCAGAGAGATTTTTCTGTTCTGTCTGCTATTTGCGTGTATGTAGTAGGTGAAGTTCCGCTAACAGATTAAGTTTGGAGTTGTGCATTCAGTGTACTTCTTGACTGCCTGTGGCAGGGGAGTCAATTTTAGTTTGGAGTGATGTGAATTACATGTGCTATTCGTCTGCATGTGGTGGGTGACCGCAGACAACTTCCGTTTGGACCGATGTGCAGTCTGTGTGCGTCTTATCACCATTTGATTAAAGAGTGAACTGCAAGCAGCTTTAGTCTGCAATAATGGGAATGCAGTGGTTTTACTTTTTGAGGGAAACCATGCTTTCTTGTTTGTTCTTCACTGCCAGTGTATCTTGCCCTCACTCAAGATTTCTCCGTGTTTTGTCCAGCAAGTATATCCCAACAGCTTTTATTCCCAAACAAGAGAGAATGTGACAGTCCATCTGACCATCTGAATGCTTGCAGGTGATTTGACAGCACCTGCTTCACAGACGGGAGACATGCAGGTGAGGACGAGCCCCGATGAACCAGGATGGGTGACTCACCTGGGAGCGGGGTCAGGTGGGGATGGAGGTGACTCACCTGTGTTCAGGTGTGATGCCTGCAGCGCTGTGTTTGACACACTGGATCACTTCATGGATCATCGCAACTTTGCCTGCATGTCTGGCCTTGGTGAGTACCGTGTGTTGTATCATGTGTGTGTGTGTGTGTGTGTGTGTGTGTGTGTGTGTGTAAATGTGTCTTTGTGTATGTGTGTCTTTGTGTGTGTGTGTGTGTGTGTGTATGTGTGTGTGTGTTTGTGTGTGTGTCAGTGAACGTGGGTGTATTTGTCTAGGTGAGTGGGTGAGGTTGGGGCGTTGTTATATTTCAAGTATTTATCCATTGAGATATGTGAATCATTTGTGTATGCACGTGTGTGTGTGTGTGTGTGTGTGTGTGTGTGTGTGTGTGTGTGTGTGCACGCTTTGTGCTCACATGTGTGTCTGTGTCTTGCATGTGTTTTTGTGTAGCTTGTAAGTTATATGGCTTTTAGTTTAGCCATAGTATTGTATGCATGTATTATGTTCTCCGTGTTTGTGTGTGTATGTATGTATTCTTTAAAGTGTTGAGAGTTTTTGAGTAATTGTAACATCAACGCCATTCTTAAATTTTAGATTCTACAAACACAAATAATCCCAACATTATCAACAATGATCAAAGAAAAATACCAACAGAACTAGAGTGCAAAGTTTCTGAAAACAGCTTAAGAAGATCAAGGTCATTAACTATTTTCTGTAATGTTATCGGATTTCGATGCTTGAGCGCAGTGCCTCCATTTTTGAGCATTTGAGCTTTGATGGCAGGACAGTGCAGAAGCAGATGATTCGTAGAAATTTGACTCCCACAAACACAAATGATATCTTTACAAAATTTTGTTTTGAGAGCATTTAGACGAATTTTAAACATCAAAGACGTAATTGATCTGGATTTATTTGACTTAAACTCTTAATTATCACATCCGAATGCAGTGTATCACAAACTTTTACACAATTATGTGAATATTGTATATCTGAGGTCTTCAACTGTCAACAAAAAATATCCTTTGCTAACTTGTCAAAGTATTTATAATATTCATGTAGTCGTAGATCTAGCTTAACATTAAGTTTAATTGTCCCTGCAGCATTGCGTGCTGCACTCTTGGCAGCGTGATCTACCTGTTCATTTAGAGAGAATTCCACAGTGAGATGGAATCCAATAAAAAAGTACACTGATATCTTTGCTTGCTAAGTGATGTATTAATTGCTTGATTTTGTGTGTCATTTCAACCCGTGTCTTGGTATTTTGACCTTTGATAGCATATAATACTGATTTTGAATCCACACAAAATAATATTTTGCATGCATTTAAAGGTAACTCTTTAATATGATGTAACGCCCATTAAAATGGCCATTAATTCAGCAGTGAAAATGGAATAATGCTTACCAATATTATAACGTTTTAATGTTTTTCAAGGAAGGAATAAAAAATGCTGATCCTGCACTGCCATTTTCTATTAGTATTACAGACCCATCTGTGTAAATCTTGATATAGTCAGTATACTTGTTTTCAATGCTTATGTTTACTAAATTTTTTCAAGACATTTGGAGATTGATTTTTGTTTAAATTCGTATCGTCAATATCAAAAGCAGGTTTAATATGCTCCCAGGGTGCTACTGGTGAAACAGGTGGCTTAGTTGCTATTTCTTTGTGTTTTAATTCTTTAGAATTGATTATATCAGTGGCGTAGGAATTGATTGATTGTAAAGAGTGTATTGTTTTAGCTCTTTTAGCAAAATCTTTCGCGGAGTCTAATCTAATTTCTTCCTTACAAAATGTATCAAAAGCAAAAGACTTTACTATAAATTTAGCGCAAGAATTTTTCCTATTGTCGTCTAGAGGAAGAACACCCCCGCTCTTTATAGGATCCTAGATTGGAAGCATGTATTGGAACCCCAAGTGCCAGTTTAACAGCTTTGCAGTCTATGCTTTGAAGTTTGGATAATAGGTGCTTGGGTGCATTAAAGAAAACTTCTTGGGCATATATTAAATGAGACCGAACAAGTGAGTTTGCAAGACATAAAAGTGCTTTAGTGTCTTGACCCCAACGTTGTTTACTAATAATTTTTAGAAAATTTAATGCTTTTCGTGCTTTATCAAGTATATGATTTATATGTTGATTCCAGGTAAGTTTTGATGACAGATAAACACCTAGAAACTTAACACTTTGCACAAACTTAAGGGCAATTCCATTAATGCTGAATATAGGAATTTTTTCTGGGTTATAACCTGAGTTAAAAAGGACCATGTTTGTTTTTTCTAAAGATAGTGACAAACCATTTTCGTTCATAAAACTAGTGATTTTATCTAATTCCTTTTGGTAAACTTTTTTTTGTATAGTTTAATGCTCTAGTGGGTGTATTGTGTGTGTGAAAGAAAATGAGCGTCGGGTTAGATTTGAGAGTTTTATAGTAGACAATTTTCTTCATTAATTAATACCAGAGGGCCTTAATTTCTTTAAAGTTTGCAAAGTGTTTTGGAAATCACTGTTACTGTGTATTGTCTTCTTAGTTCGCTCACTCCCCTGCCAGTTCTAAATATGTTGATTATAAGGTTTTGGGTATGACCAGCAAGTAAACAAAGGCGTCGACTTTGATTGACAGTCCTGATGCTTTGAAAAGGGATCTTTCTACAGCATTGCAAGGGTTGAGTACTTTAAAAAAAGAATTGGAAGAGGGGTCAGGGGTGAGAAACATCGGAGTTGATCAATATCCTCCTTTTCATTCTGTTGATTCTTCCCAAGTCAGAGATAGAACATGATTCTGTCATACTAAAATCAGTTGTGGAAATTGCTTTGAGTGGTATTACGTGGTTGTTAAAAGGTCAGCCTTGAATAGATAGCAGATGGAGTAATTACAGTGTAAGGGATACACTAAAAGAGTTTTAATTAAAAGTAAAAATGAAAATTGCTGAGGAAAAGTTGTGAAATGTGTGTGTGCGTTGTGCAAGCGTTAACCATGTGGTATGGTATTTGTCTGTGTGTGTGTGTGTGTGTATGTGTGTGTGTGTGTGTGTGTGTGTGTGTGTGTGTGTGTGTGTGTGTTAAGAAAAGTCCCAGTTTGTCCCTTTAAATGCCTGTAAAATCCTTACAAGACCTTTGAGAGGTCATTGATTTTTATAGCGAAAAGTATGCATAACAACAACACATGAAACGGTTCTTAGCCCTTGGGTGAGTTAACAACTGCTTCCCGATGATGAAAAGTGAAACTTCAGTTCTGAGCTGACAGACAGCTGAAATGCCAGTTTGTCTTGTGACATAGTCAGTCTGACAGGGACTGAAAGGAGAAATGATGCCTCAAGCCCCATGCTCATCAATTGGGGTATTCTCATCACCTTTGATTTTTTTTTTTTTTTTTTTTTTTTTTTTTTTTTTAGTGTACATACCAAAAGAACTCAAGCTGCTGGCTGGTATGGACCTGGGTGTTGATGCTATATATAATGTTAATAACAGCTCAGCTGTTTGTTTTTTGGGTTTTTTTTTTTCATTTGTGTGTTGTTGCTCTGCATTAATATTGTGGCAGTGAGTTAATTACATCAAAATCCTTTCATGATAACTTTCTCTGAGCTCTTTCTGTTTCTCTGTCTGTCTCCTTGTCTCATTCTGTCTCGCTTTCTCTCTATCTTTCTATGTCTCGGTCTGTCTGTGTCTGTCTCTGTCATTATGTCTGTCTGTCTGTCTGTAACATGTGGTTTTAGAAATGTCTTTAAAGCTCGTTGTGGCTGGAGGTGGTACACTGATGCAGATAGGTATCTGTGGCAGTTTTTTTTATTTTCAGTGCAGTGCTCACGTTTTCACATTGCAGGGCAGTGACTAGATGACTACTTCTGTCTCCGGTTTATGGATTCACTTATTCAGTGCTTCAATTTTACCATATTCAACTTGCTTAAAGAAACCAGAAAGACCAGTGGACCCTTTTCACAGCTGTCTGTGGTATATTTTGTTGAGACTGTCTTACCCTCTTAGTAGCATAATCACTTGTTAAGACTGTCTTACTCTCTGGGTTATTTCTATGTATTTCTGTTTGCGGGAAGGGAAGAAGGGTGCACAGCAAGAACAGAGTATGCTGGTATTGGTTGTCTTTTCAACATTAGGCAGCTGTTGTGGGTATGACTGGTCAAAAAGATCAGTAGCGCAGTCACAGTCTCTGGTGGGAGTGATGAAGTGAAAAAAGAGGCAAACATTGTGTAGACCATCTAAAGCAAATTTTAGCTGACCCTTATTTCCCTTTTTGTCACAAAGAAAAAGAATGCATGCAAACTTGCACGCACACATGTGCACACACGTAGACACACAGACACACACTCACACACGCACGCACGCACACACATTTACATACACATATATACAGACACACATGCATTGGGGAAAGGCATGAAAAAAACCAAAGTTTCTATTACTGCTCTGTCTGTCTCTCTCTCTCTCTCTCTCTCTCTCTCTCTCACACACACACACACACACACACACACACACACACACACACACACACACACACACACACACACACACTCACTCACTCACTCACTCACTCACTCACTCACTCTCACTCACTCACTCTCACTCACTCACTCACTCACTCACTCACTCACTCACTCACTCACTCACTCACTCACTCACACATGCTTTGGAAAAAAGGTATTGAATAAAACCAGAGCTCCTGTTACTGTTCACACACACACACACACACACACACACACACACACACACACACACTCTCTCTCTCTCTCTCTCTCTCTCTCTCTCTCTCTCTCTCTCTCTCTCTCTACTTTCTCTTTCTCTCTCTCTAACACACACATTCACACATGCACGCACACACGCACGCACGCACACACACACACACACACACACACACACACACACACACACACACACACACACACACACACACAGAGTGGGTATATGTTTTAAGCTTTGAAGCACATATGACATGCCATATGATTTATGTGATATTTGCAGCAAGCATTAGAATCATGCCAACTAACTGCGGTGGTAGCATTAGCATGCATGCATTAATGAAGTCATACAGTTTTTTTAAGCACTGAACTCGCATTCCAAACGCAGTCTGACCCATACACTTTAAACTGTGATTGTCACATCTGTCATATGATCCATACACACAGTAATCCATTAAATCATGTATCACACTTGAAATCTCATCAGTATGGTATACTTGACTTGATTATGTTGCACAATTTGTAGTCTGATCTGTACACAAGAATTCATTTGACTGTATGTCTTACTGTTAATCTCATCCATACATACTAATTGCCATGATTGTCTCTGTTACTTTGCTCAGCATGCATACAACCTATGAATACTTTCGCTTTGACTAACAGTTCCTTATAATGGAGGCCTGCTTGTAATGCTCACACAAGCCCACAAATCAATCACACACTCACACGCGCATACACTTCTGCACACGCACATGGTCACAATCACACGCACAAGAGCGCACTCGTGCATGCACGTGCACACACACACATTTATACGCATACACACACATCATACACACACGCATGTTCTCGCACACACATACACGGGCCGTGCCAACACACCCATACATAAGTGTGTACACTCGCCACGCACACATACAATGATGATAATGGCACAACACATTAGTCAGACATCTGCTAAGTAGCTGCCACAAGACTCTCTCCTTAAATTCTCTCATCTTAGTCAGTAATTCAGTTATCCATCAGGTTTAAATCATGCGCAGTGTGGTCTCAAAACTTGGCGGATGTGGTGTAGCGTATATGGACTAGTGCACCCCCCAGTGACACCTCCTTAATGAAACTGAAACTATAATGCAGTCATATACGTCATAACTTTTAGTTTACTCAGTGTACATAGTGCTGGCATTTTGCGGCACCAAGGGGAAGGAGGATTTGCCCAGACGCTCAGAGAGGATGTGTGGAACTTGGGGGTTCTGAGTTTCTCTGGCTGGGAGCCGCTCCCCCAGCTCCCACCCGCGTTGTGGTTGTATGTGGGGCAGGACCGCTGGGAGTTCACTGCCGTGTTTGCTTGTTTGGTTTTTTGGTCTCCTGACATTGAAGAGCAGCTCGCTGATTGGGCCCTTGGTTTGTTTGCTTGTTTCTTCTATGCGTTACTTTGTTTTCGTTACCTGCTTGTTTGTTTGTTTGTTTGTTTAGGCTCTCTTTTGTTTCTCAATTATTTCTCTTTTTTTTTTTTGTTTCGATCGTTCTTTCTTTCTCTCGTTTTTTTTTTCATTTTGTTTTGTCTATCTGTCCTTCATGTCAAGCTCTATTCTGTCTGGTTTTGTATTCTTCCTTTGGTTGGATGAAAAGAATATGAAGCATTCCTCAGTTAGTGCAAATTGATTGTGTGTGTGTGTGTGTGTGTGAGAGAGAGAGAGAGAGAGAGAGAGAGAGAGAGAGAGAGAGAGATATTTACAAATCCTGTTCGTGTGGTGTGTGTGTATCGTGCGTATGTTGTCAATTGTATCAGCAACATTTCATGCATGTGTGCTGCTCAAGACACACGTTTACTACATACAAATTAGAAACTTTTTTTTTTTTTTTTTATATATAGTATATGATTAAGTTTGAAAATTATGGCCCTGATATGGCCCTTTGCGGTCGGCTGGGCTATAAGCAACATTATCTTGAAAATTATGTTTAGTTTCCAGCAAGAAATCAGTAGTGTATATGTTTCACTGTGTTCTTCTCTATCTTGAGACTCCAGTTCTTTAGCATTCATAGGCAAAAATATAGGGGTTCACAACTGCTGGGATTTTTGCATGGTGATGTGACTGTTGTTGATCATGTTATATAGGTAACCACATTCTGTCTTCATAAATGATGATGATTTTGTTTTTATTGTTGCCTATCCATCAAGTGCATATTGGCCTACTTTTCTGTAAAGGATGGAGCGGGGATTTAGCTTTAGTGTAAGATTATGGCGTTGTTGTTTACTTGTTTTTAAATGGATGGGCTTCCACAACGGACCTCAGATTTTAGTCTCATTCAAAGAACTTGGAAGTGGTTATAGTCTGCACTGGCTGTTTCAAGTGGTGATGGAACCCAGGACAATTGAATCAAACGAACAATGCTGTAACCACTACACCAAGACCTGGAGACAAGAAATGCGCAACGCTTCATTCATCAGACGTGAAGCAGAGGCTGCTGTCGTAACAGGCTCACCTAGGAATCGAGAAAGTCAGGGGTTCTTGGTTCCAACCTATCATGGGGGCAAGTTCACTCCTCCACCCCATTCCCTGCCATCCCTCTCTTCACTGCAAGCAGTGCTTTTGAGAGCTAGTTGTTTGGATGAGACAATAAACCCAGGTCCCATGTGCACATGCAAAGGAACCTGGAGTAACTGGAGTTGTTAATAGGAAAATTTCACGAAGAATCGATTTTGATAGATGAATGGGGAAAAAAAAAAAAAAAAAAAAAAAAAAAAAAAAACGGAGAAAAAAGGAAAGGAGAAAAGTGTAGAGGCAGTGCTATGGACATACATTCTCCAAGGGAAAGAAAACATGGAATTTCAGAGAATTCATACAGAGAGAAATCTTTTGTGAGCATAAACTGGTAAGGCTAGACACTGCAGTGCAATGCAGTCTTTTGGAGTGTGTGTGTGTGTGTGTGTGTGTGTGTGTGTGTGTGTGTGTGTGCAGTCATGTGCGGATGTGTACGTGCACGTGTATATGTGGTCAATAACAATTTTTTTTCTTTCTTTTTTTCTTAATAACATATACACCATCATAATTTCGGCAGGGGGTCAAAAGGAAGAGGAGTGGGTGGGTAGGTGAAGAGTGAGGAAGATTGTAATATTTCAGTTGAGGGTTAAGAATGTGTCATGTTTGTTTTCGGAATGACTGTTATCTATTTGCTGTCATATGGTGAAATTGAAAGACTGTGGTAGTTTCTGTAACAGGTGGTAGCGAGTCTAAAAATTCACTTCTAGTGAAGTGAAATTTCGATTGCGGTGCATCATTGTAATGTGTTGTAATGAAGAAAAGAAGGCTGTATTTGAATTTTGATTTCAGTTTATATCATTCTATTTATGTTATACATCCATTGAGATATTTACGTCTGTCTGCTTCTCTGTCTGTCCGTGTATACATTCCCTCGCACATGCACATGCTTGA
>JADBJO010003037.1:60000-62500 GCA_016801955.1 Conus betulinus | reverse complement strand
ATTAATCACATTTTCACGGTGAAGTCTGGTTGTTCAGATGAACTGTGGTAAATGTGTTTGCATACCGACCCGACGGGTAGAGCTTGTTGCTGGAGCTCAGATTTTTGTTTGTTTGTTTGTAAATCTTGATCTGATGGTTTTGTTTTTGTATTTGATTTATATTTCACTTGGGGTGAAAGAGTGGGGGCTTTTAATCACAGATTTCTAATACATTTTCCCGTCACATGGAAGGTGAAACCAACTGGTTTACCAGCCCAACCCCAGTCCCACTGGATCTTAGGGACCTCCCTCCCACCGATAGAGTGTAGATCTTCACAGCATGATGAAGCCCGTGCCTGTTTAATTAGGCCTCAGATCGAAGTGATTAGATCTGGTACCAGACCATGCTATGAATTCGAGTTGCTATCATGCATTAGTGTTTTTTTTTGCATTCATTTCATTTGATTTTTCAACTTAATTGAACTAATTCATTTAAAAAATGAATATACTTATCAATATAGTCACACTGACGCATTTTTAGTCAGATTTCTGGACACACATCTCGGCTTTTCATAAATTGTTACACTTCATAAGTAGTCATCTAAGACTGTCTTTGGGGTAAAAAGATTTCCGACGCTTCAAACATCCCTCCCTCATCGACTCGATCAGGTTGTTGTGAGAGAGATGACGTCTGACATGTTGTGACAGGACGAAAGCGTTTTTGCGCCATATGAAGAGAAGCAAGATGGGTGTACCATCCCAGTATGACGCGTGAATGCTTGACTTGGCTTGTTAGCGACAAAACTTAGGTGATGTATGTGAAAGCGCTCACACTGATACACTCTGTATCTTTCGTTAGTACTGCCTTCCTTCCTCCCTCCCTTCCTCTCTCACATGCGCACGTTGCACGCACGCACACACGAAAACACACACACACGCACGCACGCACGCACACACACACACACACACACACACACACACACACACACACACACACACACACACACACACACACTCACTCACTCACTCACTCACACTCACACACGTAGAGGGCCAGGAGCCATTGTGCTCAAATGAGAGTACCAGAATGTCCGTCTCGTTAGTTCTCTCTCTCTCTCTCTCTCTCTCTCTCTCTCTCTCTCTCGCTCGCTCGCTCGCTCGCGCATTCGCGCGCAAGTGCACCAACCAAGAATATCTCAAACAATGAACTGCTAACAATGCTCGTTCCCGTCACAGGCCTCAAGTCAACCCCAAACCCAGAGATGCGCCAAAGATCTCAAGAGAGGTGGATTAATACACAGCCAGACAACAAACGTTCTCAAATCCATACAGATTTGAAAGGAATTCCGTCCGTCTTTGAAAACCCTAAAGGTAAAACGGTGTGGGGCAGACTACACGCTGGTCACACCTGTTTGGGACCTTTTGAAAAGCCAGGAGACTCTACGGTGACTACTGTGCAATGAACCGCTCAGCATTAAAAACCATTTGATTGGGTGTTGGGGAATGTGTGGGTGGAATGTGGTCGAACTATTTCAGAGGTACAAACATCTTAATTCGGATACTGTAAAGCATCGTTACGAGATCTGTCATGGGACGTGATGATTTCGACTTCTTCTTCTTCTGCTTCATCTCCTTCTCCTTCCTCCTCCTCCTCCTCCTCCTCTCTCCTTCTCACTTAATGTTAGACATGGTTTGTAATATACGTTGTTCTATTAAGTGTTGAGAAGCGGAGCTTGGTTGAGACACTGCAGCCTGACCACTACAGAAAATTGATTTGAACTCCTCTGTTGCAGTGGCATCGATTTTGTTGATTTTTGTTTATTTATTTATTTTGATATTGCTGTTTCAAGCGGCTAGTTTCCAAATGTGTCCGTTGGATAAGGCCTCGATCCATACCCCCACCCTAGGCCACCCCACCACCCAAACTGACTACCCAGTAGGGTGGTCACGTTGACTCACTGCAGAGCACAATTTTATGGAAATTTATTTAGGTTGTTGTAGGAGTTGTCACAGTTTAAGAAGAAGAAGAAGAATTAGAATCAGAAGAAGAAGAATTAGAATTAGAAGAAAAAAAAGATGTCATAGAGTAATGACCCTTCATGGGGGGGGGGGGGGAACTGCGATGTTTTGAATGTTCTTCGTTGCTTAGTATCAAAGTTAGAAAAAAAAAATTGTGAAACCTCTTGAAGAGATGAGCGTACAGCACATATAGAATGATGCATACCACTGTAATATTGTAACACTGATTTTCACTTTGCAGTTTCGAGTATCTGTGCCACATTTCCTTGGAGCCAACCTTCCGAATGACCTATACCTCTTTGAAAGCATTTACTATGATTCTTATACCATGGTGGCCAAGAAAGGGAAGTAAAAAAAAAAAAAAAAAATAGGATAAATATCGTTGTCAAACGAAGAAATGACGTACTCTTATATTCACCCAGTGAAGGATTTCCGAAGGTTGTTGAAAGGTCCCGCAGCATTTGCCAGGTTGTCTGATGTGAATAGCTGATTTTTTTTTTTC
>JADBJO010003037.1:47500-52500 GCA_016801955.1 Conus betulinus | reverse complement strand
GAAGCGTCAGGGGTTGATGATAGACGAAATAGGATGCTGCTGGGATTTCAAAGGAAACACAGGTGTGTGTGTGTGTGTGTGTGTGTGTGTGTGTGTGTGTGTGTGTGTGCGCGCGCGCGCGCGCGCGCGCGTGTGTGTATATGGTCATTACGGTTATGACAGAATCGAATCCAGAGAGAGAGAGATGGGAGCGGGGGGCGGGGGATGGGGGTGGAGCGCTTGGGTGACAGCAGTCAGTGTCTTCTTATTGTAATTATCTCCATGGAAAGAAAAGCGATTTCTGTCGTGGAAAGGGTAAGTAAGTACACACCAATTCTCATTAGAATTATTTCATTAGAATTGTTTTCATGGAAAGAAAAGCGATTTCCGTTATGGATTGAGTAAATATGTACACTCCGTTTTTTTGGTTTTGTTTTGTTTTCCTTTTTTTGTAATTGATTTTCTTCATCTTCTTTTCGTCACGGAAAGAAAGAATAAGTAACTACCCACAAGTATTTCATTTTCATGGAGATTAATCATAGTCTGTATGGAACACCATGGAATTCTGGCATCAAAATGAACAACTGGGCTGCTGTTGACCGCAAAGTTCAGTACACAGAGTATCAGAAGAAACAGAGAAAGATAACAAACGAGCGTTTTGTTGCCAACAAAAGGACTATCTGTCTGCAAGAGAGAGAGAGAGAGATCTACCAGCTTAGGAGAATAGTAACGGTAAGTAGGAGAAATGGCTAACTAAGCCAGTACTTTACCGTTGTGACACTAAGAATCATTGTCATTTAAGTTCCTTTATGATCTGATATTGACACATCGAAAAGGGGGGGTGGGGTGGGGGGGTGGGGGGCAAAAAGAATTGCTCGAAACGTTTATTAGCGATGGATGAGTACTGTTTTAATGATGGATATTAATTTCGCAAAGTGAAGTACATTGGAGGTTGCGTGGATTTTTTTTTTTTTTTTTTTTTTTTTTTTTTTTTTGCAACACCCCATCTCTCCCCTTCCTCCTGCACACCCACTCTCCCTATAGACTGGTACAGAGGTGGTCAGGATTGGATTACTAGAGGTTGGTTGGTTGGTAGTGGCGAGTGATGGGGATCGTGGTCATGGTAAGGTGGAAGGCGGACTTCGAGGGGAAAAGAAAGCAGCAGGAGGTGGGTGGTGGTGGTGCCGAGGGGGTGGCGAAAAGGAAGTCACCCCCATGGGGTCCAATTATAAGTGAAAACGCGCGCGCGCGCGCCTCTGTGTGTGTGTGTGTGTGTGTGTGTGTGTGTGTGTGTGTGTGTGTGTCGTGTGTGTGTGTGTGTGCGTGCGCGTGTGTGTGTGTGTGCGTGCGTGCATGTGTGTGTGTGTGCGTGCGTGGTGTGCGTGCGTGTGTGTGCATACGCACACACGTGCGTTTGCCTGGGTGCACGTATACAGATGTCTGTTTTACAGTTCAGAAACTTGGAGAAGTCACAAGCCTTTATATTTTCATTTTAAGACAAAGACCCCACCTCCACCTCACTTCCCAGCCTCACCCATATCCCCACCTCCACTCACCCCCACCCGCAAAGTAAAACAAACGAAAAGACTTTCAAACTCGTTTCATATGCTATTTTGAGTTGGCATATAATGCGGTATAAGCTGAATGTGCTTTCAGGGTTTTACTAGAAAAGCAAAGATGCTTCAGGCAACATATAAAGCGGTACAAGCTATATGTACTGTCTATTTTTTAAACTAGAAACCCAGACGATGCCTCAGGCAGCATATAAAGCGGTGTAAGCTAAATGTACTTTTTTTTTAAACCAGAAAACCAAACTATGCTATAGGCGACATGTAAAGCGGTACAAGCTAAATGTATTGTCTTTTTGTTGTTGTTGTAAACTAGAAAAACAAACGGTGCTTCAGGCGACATATGAAGCGGTACAAGCTAAATTTGCTGTCTTTTTTTTTATCTGATAGTAGAAAACCATACGATACTTCAGTCGACATGTAATACAGTACAAGCTATGTATTTTTATGGTTGCAGTAGCAAACCAAACGACGCTTCTGTCGACATGTAAAGCGGTACAAGCTAAATGTACTTCCAGGGTTTTACTGGAAAACCAAGTAAGATTTTTCTTCAGATGTCCCAGAGAGCAGTAGCTGTGTCTAATTAAAACGTTCTGTGTATATGTTCTGAATATCTTGATGCTTTAAAGCAACAAGACAACAAGACACTGCGGACTTTGAAGTCGTGGATGGATGGGGAAAAAGTCCAGATTTGTCTGCCTAGGTCGGGTCGGTCGGTCGGTCTCTCTCTCTCTCTCTCTCTCTCTCTCTCTCTCTCTCTCTCTCTCTCTCTCTCTCGGATGAAAGGGAATGAAGCCACCAGATGAATCATGGAGAAGAGATGAACACATTGCTGCCACTAGCAGTCACAGCGGGATCCCCGGGACTTGTCCCACTAGGCCCTGAGTCACAGTCCCTCTGGGCCCCGAGTCACAGTCAGGAATACTTAACGGCTGTCCTGTTCGCAAGTCCTGTCGGTGTATTTGTGTTTGCGCACGTGCGAAAGTGTCTGCGCGCGTCAGTGTCAGTGTCTGCATGCATAAAAGTTTGGAAACTTCACTATGAACTCGCAAAGCTTCAGAAAAATATTTCAGTACTAAAAGGACTGGGAGTGGGGGTGGGGGGAGGGGGGGGGGGGGGGATTGGTTTTGACTTTTCAAACTTTTAAGTCTGATCAGACTTTAAAATTGAACTTGATTCTTATTTTTAAAAGAAAAAAAAAAAGTCTACTGTCAGTAATGTTGGAAATGTTTCAGTGAACATTCTATCCAGCGTAGGAAAGGAACGTTCTCAATTTTAACGTGAAAAACTAAGGGGGTTGAGAAACTCACGCGTTTTCGTACTTTGCAGAAACGTTGGCGTCTCGTAAAACGGTCTAGATGACCTGATCTTGCAAGTCACCTGGTATGCGAAAAACTGTGTGTATCTGAAGTTCGACCATGCGACAAGACAGAAAGATGGAAAAGTCAGAAATGTCAGAGGAAGGAAATCAAGAGAGGAAGGAAAGAGAGAGAGAGAGAGAAGGGGGGGGACGAGACAAAGGAAGACAGACTGCTGAGGGATACCTTTTGATGCCTTATTCAGTATCTGCTCACAGTATGTGAACATGGTTTGCGCTGAAGACGTTCGACTGCATGGCACGGACGTGTGGATGCGCGAAAGAGAGGGAGAAATAAATAAAGAAAGAAAACAAACAAACAAATAAAAGAAGAATATGATGCGAAGAACGAATGAAAGAACAAACCAGTGAAAGGAACAAAAATAATGTGACTCGTCCAGCACCTTAACAGTTTTCATGAAATATTCATACAACTTTAAACTTCATTCATTCCACAGGATCGAAAAACTTACACCAGCCCCAAACCACGTAATCCCACTCTTCGAGAAACACAACACAAAATTTAAAGAAGAGAGGGGGAAAAGAGAAAGAAAACGATAGATTAAATTTTAAGCCAAAAAAAAAAAAAACAACAAAAAAACAAAAAAAAAAAAAAAAAGCCCTGCACTTTCATTTCTGTTCAGTTCTTTCTTCTTTCAATTTATTCACAAGAACTCATACCCAAAAGGAAGCTACACTCCTTCCTCCTTCCGGCTCCCTCCGCTCCCCCCCCCCCTCCCCCCCATCCCCTCCCTTCCCCGGCCCAACATCCAAAAAAATGTTCGATCAATTTAACTCTGTGTGTATGTGTTGATCAGTTTAACTCTGCGTGTATTTGTTTGGATGTGTGTGTGTGTGTGTGTGTGTGTGTGTGTGTGTGCGCGCGCGCGCGCATGCGTGTGTGTGTGTGTGTGTGTGCGGACGTACATGCATGCATGGTTGTGCGTGCGCACGCGTGCGTGTGTATGCGTACATGTGCGTATGTATGTATACATGCAATGTACATGTGCGTGTATGTGCATGTGTGAATGTATAGGTTCATGTATGCGTCTGTGAACGAAAGCATTTATGTTTGCTCGTATGCGTGTATGCAAGTGCCCACAGTGCATGCATGCAAGACCCCGCAATCGTATGTTTGAGCGTATGCTGTACATGTACGTGCACACGCGCATACACACAGACACTGCACCACACACTACCCCCACCCCCACCTTCCTCGATCTGTCAGAGTGTTGGAGGGTCTGAAGCAGTGGCAGGGGGGTAATGCGGGGGGTGGGGGTGGGGGGGGGGGGGGGGGGGGGGGGAGCTGGCAGAGGACGAAAGAAAACGAAGGAAGGAAAGAAAGAAGAGGGGACGTTCCCCAAAGTTGAGAGCGAGCTCATCAGGCATTCAGGTCAGAAAACGGGAGAAGAAAGGCGGGGTCCCCGGGGGGAGCCCCCCTGCTGCCAACAAAAGCTGTAGCAACAAAGGTCCCGGCACCAGGGGAGTCATAAGAGGGAGGGGAAATGAAGGGGGGGGGGGGGGGGGGAGGCTTACCCCAGGATGAGAGCGAGAGAGAGAGAGGGGGGGGGGGATAGAACAAATGGAGGGGGGGTGAAGGAGGGTGGTGGTGGTGGAGACAGTCAGATGTCTGATGTCCCAGGCATCCCCTGGGAGAAGGAAGGTGAGGTAGGACGGGGATGTTGGTGGGTATTGCGGGGGGGGGGGGGGGGGGGGGGGGGGGGGGGGCTGGCGAGGAGAGACGTGTGGGGGGGGGGAGGGGGGGTGGAGAGCAAGGGGGTGTGAACGAGTAAAGTCTGGGTGCAATGTGTTGTTCCGAGGGTCCTGTCTCCTCCTAACCCACGGTATAATGCTGAAACTGCCTGTGCAGGGATCGAGTTCCTTTCTCTCAGGAGGTCACTCGAGTACGTGCTGATGCATAATATATGAAGCCAGATGGAGGAACGAATGAGCGGGGAGGCCTTTTCAGTATATTCAACAAACTGTGTATACCGCCACCCCGTGACAATTATTGAACACGGATGAGGATACTCGTACTGGGCATCAATCCGTGTAGGCGTGCGGGCAGCACCTTGACACTCATTCTTCCTGGCGCA
>JADBJO010003037.1:12500-42500 GCA_016801955.1 Conus betulinus | reverse complement strand
GTGTAATTTGTTTTCACAGGACTACCCTTGTATTATTCTGTCATCAGATGATGACTTCATTACACAGTCCTGCTGCAGCAGAGTCGAGGAAAAGCAAAAACAAAAGCAGACATAAACCTCCAATACATTAGACAATGTTATTAACATGAAGGGGAGATAGTGTTCATTTCATGAGTTTCAGATGGTTTGTTTTTTTTTCCCCCCCCCCCCCCCCAGAATTTCTCCCATTTGACAAAACAGAGTTTGTCATTAAGGCATGTTATACCAGTTCTTGGTTGCTTCTTTTTTTTTTATACAATGACTTCTTTCTTTCCAAAAGTTAGGTATGATTGTGAACGGTTCATCTTATGTATCATACAGATTTTTTTTTTTTTTGGTGTTATGCCTCTCCCCTCTCCTACCCCCACCCTCCTCTTGTCACAGCACCAGTTTGGCAATGGCCCATATATTTAACAATGCTTAAGTGTCGGTTGTTTCCTGTTTAGTCTGTATTTTCCTTGCTGTCTTCATCTCTCTGTGTGTACATTTGTTTGCTTTTTTTTTCCCTCTATGTCTCATTTAAACGTCATTTCTCAACATACCCGTCTCTCTCCCCATCTTATTTCTATGGTATTTTCACACTTCTTGAACACACACACAAAACACAACACACACACAAAACACACACACCATATGTCATGAAGGGGAGCTCTCACCTCACACACACCTTCTCAGATGGTCACACACTTTCTCCACCCCATCCACTCTCTCTCTATCTCTCTCTCTCTCCTCACTCTCTCTCACTCTCTCAGTCTCTCTCACTTCTCTCTCCCTCTTCCATTGCTCTCTCCTCACATCTCTCTCTCTCTTCTCTCTTATCTCATAAAGAATTTTTCCCTCACCCGCTCTCTTCTCTCATCCTACCCTCCCTACCCCTCCTCTCACACTTTCCTACTTTCCTCAAATATGTAACCTTCATGGGTCATAAGTGTCGGTTTTCCTGTATCACCAGCACAAGTATTCATCCTCTCACACCTAGGGCGCCATCAACCTCTCATTTAAAGTCATCGCTCATACAACCGGAGGGGGGGGGGGCGCCACACCCCCTCGACCTCCGTCACCGGCGCCTGGTCTCACTGCACACACACCATCACTCACACACACAGACACTTTAGCTCTCTCTCTCCCTCTCCTCTCCCTCAACACCACTCTCTCTCACTCAATCTCCTCTCCCCTCCTCCGTCTCCGCTCTCCACTTCGCTCACATACACACACTTTCCCCTACTTTCCTGGTCTACCCATCTCAGTCCCCTCCAACACCTTCGCCATCAACATCCGGGGGGAGGGGGGGGGGGGGCGGGGCCAGCAAGAGCCTCCCCGGAGAGGGGGCCAGCACAAGAGCCTCCCAAAGAGAGGCGCCATAACCCTGAGGGACTGCACAGCCTTGGCAACGCTGTCATTACGACCCCCCTGAACAAGTCCGTCAGCCCTGCCTCCTGCCTCCTCCCCAGATGAGGCCCCCCCCCCTTCCTTCCCCACCACTCATCCCCAACATCCCCTTCCCATCCCTCCGCCTCCTCTTCTCCCCAAGGTCCCAGGCTCTGGCTGACTATGAATTTAGCCCTCCCCTCCCCCACGTGCTGGGCAGTCTGTCCCAGGATGGTACCCCTGCCAGGACAGGCCCCCAGGCGGGTTTGTCCTCACCTTCCCATGGGCCCCCTCCTAGAACGAGTCTGTCTCCGTTATAACTGGGTTTTCCTGGTGCAGTCTTATTCTGGCAGATAGAGTCTCTCTTAGTCTGTATGTATGTATGTATGTATGTATGTCTCTCCACTCTCTCTTTCGCTCTCTCTCTCTGTCTCTCTGTCTGTCTCTCTCTCTCTGTCTCTCTCTCTCTCTGTCTCTCTCTCTCCTCTCTCTCTCTCTCTTTGCTGTGACAGTGTAAGTGTCCTACTGATTATAGAATACAATCTAACTTATTTTTAAACAGGACTACCCTTGTATTCTGGCATCAGATGATGAGATTATTATACAGTCTTCTGCAGACTCTATTACATAATTATGTGTTGGGCAAAACTACAACAACAGAAAACAACCACCTCCCCCCTCTTTTTTTTTTTTTTTTTTTTTTTTTTTTTAAAAAAAGTTACTGTAGGCGATGTTGTTAACATAATAGGAAGATAGTGTTTTTATTTCACATGTTTCAAATGGTTCAGTTTTTCCTGTCTGTTTCTTTTTTTTTTTTTTTTTCTCTTATTTTCTTTCTTGAATACTTTTGATGGAACAAGAGTTTTTCATAAAGTTTTGAGGTAATCCCAATCTTGGTTGCTTCTTTTTCTTTGTTCATGTAATGATTCTTTTTCTTGCAAGTTTATGTATGATTGCAAATGGTTCAATTTATGTATCACACAGATCTTTCATTGAATTTTTTTTTTCTTTCTGTTTGGTGTTGTGCCTTTTCCACCCCTACAAACGCATGCATGCACGCACGCACACACACATTCACACTATCCCACTCCCACCAACACCATCACCACTACTACCCCAGCCGGGGGGGGGGGGGGGGGGGGGGGGGGGGGGGGGGGGGGGGGGGCGGCGGCGGTAGCAGCAGCACAAGAGCCTCCCAAAGAGAGGGCGCCATAACCCTGAGGGACTGCACAGCCTTGGCAACGCCGTCATTACGAACCCCAGAACAAGTCCGTCAGCCTGGCCTCCTGCCTTCTCCCCAGATGAGGCCACCCCCCTTCCTTCCCCACCCCCACCCATGATCCCCCCCCCCCATCCCTTCCCCTTCCCGTCCCTTCCCGTCCCCTTCTCCCTGAGGTCCCTGGCTCCTGCTGACTATGTATTCCCAGCCCCCCCCCAACCCCCCCCCACCCCCCCCCCCCCCCCATGTGTTGGGCATTCTGTCCCAGGGTGTTTGCCCCTGCCAGGACTGATCTCCCGGGTGGGGTGTTCTTGCTTCCCCTGGGCTCCTCATAGCCAGTCTATCTCCATTATGAATGGATTTTCCTGGCGCCATCTTATCATGACAGACAGCCACTCTCCCTCTCCAGCTCCAGCTCTCTCTCTGTCTCTCTGTCTGTCTGTCTGTTTCTGCCTGTGTCTGTCTGTGTCTCCATGTGTGTATCTCTCCCTCCTCTCTCTCTCTCCCATCCCTCACGTTCTTGGTTCTGTCTGTCTGTCATTTTATTTCTGTCTGTCTGTCTGGCTGTCTGATAGATAAAGCCTCTCTTTCTGCGTGTGTGTGTGTGTGTGTGTGTGTGTGTGCGTGCGTGCATGCGTGCGCGCGTGCGTGTGTGCGCGCACGTGCGCGTGCACTTGCACATGCATGCATGTATGTATGCTTGCTTGTACATGTAAATGCACATGGGCAAACACGGGATCCCTAAAAGGATTTCAGGGGGGATGCCCCACAGGGTTCCCTTTGCAGGTGGGTTTGATTGGCTGACACAACAGGGGGATGGGGGGAGAGGAGGAGGAGGATTGGGAGGTGCATGGATGGATGGGGGGGGGGGGGGGGGGGGGGGGGGGGGGGGGGGGGGGAG
This sequence comes from Conus betulinus, assembly GCA_016801955.1. Lineage (NCBI taxonomy): Eukaryota > Metazoa > Mollusca > Gastropoda > Neogastropoda > Conidae > Conus > Conus betulinus. The sequence continues at coordinate 38,973 of JADBJO010003037.1, read as the reverse complement.
GTAGGATCTGCTGATCTTCAGGGTGTGGAAGGCCTTTCTGGTGTGTGACCATTGTGCTGATTGCTTGTTAAACATTTTTTTTTTTTTCCTCTTAATTTTTTTTTTTTCATCCTCCATCTTGGTCCTCCCTGCTTTCAGCAAATCCAGTTTCATCATGTAGCTGGGAAAAAAAAATAATGTTAAACTTCTGACTTGTCACGCACAGCGTTGGAAAGTCATGATGAGGATTTTTCTTTCTCTTTCTTTCTTTTTTTCTTTTTTTTTTTTTTTTTTTTTTTTTTTTTTTTTTTTTTTAAAGCGGAAGCTGCAAATGGATTTGTTTTAATCTCTCTTTCTCTGTTCTCTCTGTCTGTCTCTCTCTCTCTCTCTCTCTCTCTCTCTCTCTCTCTCTCTCTCTCTCTCTCTCTCTCTCTCTCTCTCTCTCTCTCTCTTAGCCCCCCTGTCCCTCCTTCCCATTCTCTCCTTCTCTTTGTCTCTCTCCCTCTCTTTCTTCCTCTTTCCACACCACTTTTTCTGTTTGTCCGTCTGTTTGTCTCTCTCTGTCTGTCTCTCTCCACACACATACTCTCAAGCACAAACTCATCTTCTTCCCAGCCCCTTTTGTATGGACAGTCTGAGTTTATTCATTATACTATCATAAATACAGTGTATTTTGCAACATAAAGTGAAATTTAACGATATATTTTTCTTGTAATATACATTAAGCTAGGGGATAGGGTTTGGAGGTACTCGAGGCAAGACTTTCACATCAAACGATATGATGGTCGCAATGCATTCTCATCTCATGATAACTGTTGTCAAAGGGCCGATCATCCCACTGTCCCTGTGCAGAAGGTTGTACCTATGCCATGAGGCTTGGTTTGGCATTTGGGGACGTTTACTAACCCTCAGTCTTTGGTTATACTTATTGGGCGAGAGTCATAGCAGCTAGTCCAGCTCTTTCTTTTCCAGGACTTCATTGTTCTGTGTGATGGACGTCCATCTCCTTTGTACACTGTGCATGGTGTGTGTGTGTGTGTGTGTGTGTGTGTGTGTGTGTGTGTGTGTGTGTGTGTGTGTGTGTACTGTTTGTGTGTATTGTTTGTTTTTCAAAACAATTAGAAGGCTTCATTCTACAGGCCATGTTTTGTTGCACCATGATTTGGTGTGTTTTTTTCTTTGTGTGGTTCACCAGCGTTTGTGTACGGCAGTCAGGTCCTTTGAGAAACCAGACTCCCTGCGCACAGTGAATTTCAGCATTATACTTTGTCAGTTTGGGACACAGGGGAGCGCACACTGCACCCAGACTTCACTCCCTCACCCTAATGTTGTCTCGCTCTCCCCCCCCCCCCCACCCCACCCCACCCCCCGTCCCTTCCTCATTCCCACCACCTTCCACACTCCCCTTCTCTATACCCATCCTCTTTCCCTACCCCACCCTCCCTCTAGCTCATCTTCTTTTTTTACCCCAAGGGAGGCTGGGACTTGGACAACTGACTGCCTCACACCCTTCCTTCCTCTTCTTCCTCCCTGCAGCTCCTCCTCGCTCTCTTCCCACCCCCACCACTCTCCTTTGGTGGGAGTGGCCCTGCCCCCCCCCCCCCCCCCCCCCCCCCCCCCCGCCACCCCTTCCCCACCCCTTCTTATTATGACTCCCCTGGTGGTGGGACCTTTGTTGCTGCAGCTTTTGTTGGCAGCAGGGGGGGACTCCCCCCAGGGGATGCTCGACCTCCCTTTCCTCTTCTTCTCTTTCCTGGTCGGAATGCTGGATGAGCTGTCTCAGCTATGGGGGATGTCCCCAGTTTCCTTCCTGTTCCTTGCTCTGCTGCTTGTGCTGTAGTGTTGAGAGTAAAGAGATGAGGGGTGAGGTGGGGTGGGGTGGGGTGGGGTGTGTGGGAGGAGGACTGTAGCACATGTACACTTTTTGCATGCGGATGTGATCATCCAACAATGATGCATGCACACACATGCATGCCGTGCATGCATATACATAACGGACGCATGTGCACATGCGCGCACAGACGCACACACACAATTGCACACACACACACACACACATGTACATATACGCACGCGCGCACGTGCACACACACATACACATGCATGCATGCATGCATGCATACACACACACATGTGCACACACAAGCATACATACACACACACGCACACACACACACACACACACACACACACACACACACACACACACACACACACACTTGTCTGATATTGCATTTAAGTTTTTACTATTACTACTACTACCACTACTACTAGTACTACTACTACTGCTACTACTACTGCTACCACCACACACACTCTCTCTCTCTCTCTCTCTCTCTCTCTCTCACACACACACACACACACACACACACACACACACACACACACACACACACGCTCACAGCAGGCACGCTCACACACGTGCAAACACGCACACATTCACATACTCAGAATGCATACGCGTGTATGTAGATGTTGATAATGCGGAACAGAGGTCCACATTCATCTACTTTTGCACTCACACACTGACAATAGCTTATATAGAGACATGTGCACAAATTTGCTTTCTGTCTGCCTGTCTGTCACACACACACACACACACACACCACACCACACACACACACACACACACACACACACACACACACACACACACACACACACACACACACAACACCACCACCACCACCACCACCACCACCGTCACCCCATGCACAACCTCACACAACAACGACCATGATTGATTGACTGAGCAGTCGCAACAAATTCCTGATGGTGACTCTGGGCCTAGCGGGACAGTTTAAGGGATCCCACTGTGACTGTTAGCCGCAGCCTTGCATTAATCTCCTCTCCATTATTCATCAGATGGGTACATCACTTGGATCCAACTAAAGGCCTCAGCCAACTTATCTGATCTTTTCATCCAGCCGGAACTTCAAGCAAAAAGAAGGTCTCCACGAGTCAGGCGATTTTAAAGCATCGGGGTTATTCAGAATGTTGAAGTAGATTGCGGTAATTGGATGCAAGTACTATCCTTCTGCATATCCGTTGGGAATAGAAGCATTTATGGGGACCCCGTATCCCCCCCCCCCCCCCCCCCCCCCCCCCCCCCCCCCCCCCCCCCCCCCCCCCCCCCCCCCCCCCCAGCTTCCCTCTCAGTTGAACTCAGGATAGACATTTTGATTGTAATGCATCACTGGGTGGCTGAAACGTCCCCAGTGTGACCACAGTTTTTGAAGAAAGAAATAAAAAAACCCGATGAGTTTAATTCAATAGTCAGACATGACTTAGAGATTAAAATGTGGAAGTCTGAGCCTGTCTTTTTTTTTTTTTTTTTTTTTGAAATCATCTTTTTGACCCATCTTCAGTGACCATTTTCTTTCACTGGGTATTTATTTTCATACACAGAGCCATTGAGTCTGTTAACTTTTGTATGCATGTCTTCTCACAGGCACACTCACACACGCACACACTTGCTCTCATGCTCATGTGCAGATGCATATACACACACACTCATGCATGCACTCGCTCATGCACGTATGCATGCATGCACGCACTCACTCATGCATGCATGCACGCACGCACACGCACACACACACATGCATGCACGCACACACGCATGCGCACATACACACGTACACATACACACACACATGCACACACACCATCACCACCACCATATACCACTACCACTATCACATACATACACACACACACACACACGCACGCACGCACGCACGCACGCCCGCACGCACGCACGCACGCACACACACACACCACACACCACCACCACCACCACCACCAACCACATGCAACCCCCACAACTCCACATTCACACACACACACACACACACACACAACACACACACACACACACACACACACACACACACACACACACACACACACACACGAGAGAGATTGAGAGTCTTATTCATAGACTTCGTTTAAATTCAATCAAAACAAAAATATTGTAACAATGTCATATGTATGTGCGATGAATCCTTAAGTGTCAATCATATATTGACACGTTGTTCAAAAACAAAAGACATTTTTAAGAATTGGGTATTGATGGTTTTCACTGATGGATCGACTCCTTTGTCTTTATCTAGCATACTTAACAATTATTCTGTTCTTCAATCTGTATGTAAAGGTTTATTGCATAGTTCACTGAGTATTTATTTGTAAAATTGTTAATTTATTGATTTGGTAATTCAGTTGTCCATATTGTTACTAGTTTATTTATCTATCGTTTATACAATTAGGATCCAGGTGGGGTACATGACAATTCGTAGGACAAAAGGGATACATTTTAAATAACTTTTTTCTGTAAACCTTGTTACAGACACATCCACCTATTCTCATTCACCCACACACTCACTATTGTCTGAATCACTTTCAGTGGAAGGACATTAAATTGAAGAACACATACACACACACACCACCACACACAGAGAGTCCCAAAGGATGACCAAGGCAGCGGTTACCTATACCTGACGGTGCCTCAGGGCCCATTGGGATGGTTAAACCCAGGGATCCCACTGAGACAGTGAGCTAGAGGTGGCCTTGCATTCATCTGTTCTCCACCAGTCATCTAATGGCTACATTCACTCGTATTCTTTGAAAAGACTGGAGCAAACTAGCTCAAGGGACCAGAGGATGAGGATTAGAGTTAGTGATCCTATAATGTGTGGTGGTAATGGTGGTGATGGTGATGGTGGTGTGTGTGTGTGTGTGTGTGTGTGTGTGTCATCTCCATCAGGCCTGGTGCTAGTTCCTTTTTTCCAAAGGTGTACTGTCAAAATACGCAGTGAAGCAACTCACTACATTACAATCTCTGTTAGGTGCACAATGGCATGTACAGATGTGTTTGTGTGAAATATATGTATATGCGTATTGGTATTTGGATTTCACAGATTGTCCATATATATAAAAAAAAATCTCTTCTTGTTGTTTTGTGTGTGTGTTTGTTCATGCACGTGTGTGCATGCGTGTAAGTGTGTAAGAAAGAAAAAAAAAAAACTTCGTATAATAATGACTCAACTATATTTCACACATTAAAGATAGTCTCATGAATATGCACTAGAGGCTTCCTAGACAGAAACTGATGACATTTTGAATAATGATAAATATTACACAATGAAAACTGCTGTATGATATGTGGTAGAAGGGATCGAGACATCATGTGTCGGAAACAGTGTCAAGGGATAGTAGCCCAGGAGGGACTAAAGAACATTGAAATACTACGCACCTTGATCAGACACATTGTTACAAAAATGGTAACTGTGCCAAGACATGTTTGTTTTTTTTGATGGTTTGACACTCGGCATCAGAAACGTTGTAAGTTGCATATTCATACCTGTAGTACTTACTTAGCTGTTTGCCTCCCAAGACTTAAAAATTTTCGCAACTTTTCAGCTTGACATGTTGTCTTTATTCTGAGTAGATAGATAGATACATACATACATACATACATACATACATAGAGAGAAAAGAAAGAAAGAAAGAAAGAACATATAACAACCCAAATTAAAACTTAAAGCTTTATAGCTTTAAGTGTTAATTTGGGTTTATTGAATAGTCAGTTGAGTTCTCTTGAAAAAAAAAAATATATATATAAAATCATTTATGTATGCCTGGGTTCCTGGTTTTCCAATTTTTTTGATGGTCCCTGAATTGCGGATGTGTCCACACCTGGAGGTGAAAGGCTATGTACAAAGTGAGTTTTAGAGGGTAGAAGAAAAAAAAAAAAAATGTTTTGAATGTCCCAAGTTTTTTGGTGGATTGTACACTGAATATGTGGTAAACGCAGAAATATTCCTTGAGGGAAAGAAGTGAAGATGGGTTGCCTTTTGCTTTGTTTAATTCAATGTCATCAACTGATTGTCTTGGCTGTGGGGATTTTGATCGTTCTCTTTCTTTCTGTCTTTTTTTTTTTTTTTTTTAAATTCCTGGCCCAGAATCAGATGGCGTTTAGTTAATGGAAAAAAAAAAAAACAACTGTACAAATGTCTTCCTCAAGGAGAGGTTTGAGAGAGCATTGTACAAATTTTAAAACCAACATCACAGATGTTTCTTTCGCTTGGATCCCATTAACGCTAGAAGAATTGTGATAGTTGTTGTTGACAGAAGCAAACACATACAGCCCTGTCATACAGACAGAAGGCAAAATCTTGATGTTGGTGTCATTATGATCATTCTTGTTATCATCGTGAAAATGATCTTAGATTCTGTGACCTCTTACACTGTGATCACCGACAACTCGGTTTCACATTCAATTTCCGCAACCCTTCTTCACATCTGTTGAGCTGGTGTTGAAGTGTCAGGGTCACCTCTTTATAAGGTGCTCCAGTTGCAAGAGTATGGTGCTGGTTTCGACATAGCTTTATTGGTCTCTGTTCAATCTGGGTAATGACAAGGCATTTGCTGTCGTCAGTAGGGGGTCGTGTCCAATATATTAAAAAAACGGGGGGTACAGTAAACGCTGTCTCAGGGACTCGGGGGGGGGGGGGGGGGGGGGGCAGCAGTTTTTGTGGTAATGGATGGTGTCCAAACATATGTTGGATCAAAACAAGCGCTACTAAACACTAGCTGAGGGACTCGGGAAGCAATTATTGTTGTCAGTAGGGGACTTGGCAGACGATGTGCAAACATATGTTGAATGAGAACAGGGGCACCAGTGAACAACATCCCAAGTGACACTCGCCAGCAGTGCCGATAACTAGATATTGACAGCTCCCAGTGGTTTGTTAGTGAGGGATTGACTGAAGGCAAGCTGGACGTGGTTGTGTTCAGAGTACGAAATGAGAAAACAGAATCATGCGGGTGAGTGAAGAAAATGCTAAAAAGGACGGAGAACAGTTGCGATGAATGTTTTTCATCACTTTTTTTTTTAAATGTCATGAGACTTCGGTGGCTTTAGTTACATGTGGTAAAATCAGCACTTGCAGGAGAAAATTGAATGCAAACAGACCTTTTTGTTTGTCTTGGATCTAGTAGGATGACTTGTGAACATACAATAAGAACAAAATGTATTAATAAAGAAACCAACAAACTAGTAAGTGAATCAGCAGACTGTCTTGGTTCTTTTTTTTTTTTTTTTTATTTTATTTTTTTTTTCTTACCTCCAGATACAGCAATGAACTGGACCTCAGAGGACAAACCAGAAGGGAACAGTTCCGAGTCGAGCTTGGCCTCTCCTCTCCCTCCCAACTTGATGAAGGAGTTACTTCCCCTCTCCCCCTCCACTTGAGTGAGGACCAGCTGCCTTTTGCCATCGGCATCAGCGAGTCCAACCCGTACGGTTGCCAGTTCTGCGAGAAGGCTTTCCCTCAGACCAGCTACCTTGTGGTCCACGAGAGGGTGAGCAGTGTTTTTTTTTTTTTTTTTTTTTTAATTATATTATATACATGTTTTATTGAGACTAGTGGATGAGGAATCTGTAACTCCATTGAAGGCAGACAACCTTAACTCAAGTGAGCACCTGTTCGGTGTTGAACTCTTTGTCTGTCTCTTTTTTGTTTACTGTACAGGTCTTTTTGTCTCTTTCTTCAGTCTTTGTTCCTGGTGCACAGAGGGCCATGGGTGCTGCACAAAGTCTGCTCAGTGTATCACTTAGTTTCTTCAGTCTCTCCTTGGTGCATTAACTGATCAGGCAAGTACTGGGAGCTAGACTGTCTATTTACTCTTTTTTTGCCCATACCTTCTGTCTTCCTTTTTGGTTCACAAAAGGGCAGGGAATGTTGGATACTAAGTCATCTGTTTGCTGTACACCTTTGTTGATTCATTTGTTTTTTGGTCTCTGTCAAAATGTTCTGTTTGTCCTCCCTCAATATGCTTTCAACTAGTTCAAGTTTCTCAGCTGACACTTAAACTCTCTTAGGTTGCCAAAATCAGGTCTAAACTTTACTGTGGATGGTCTGTTTTTTCAGCTCCCACTGTTTGGAATTCTCTGCCGAATAATGCTGTTGATATTTAGGCAGTTTTATCCTTTATTAAAGCTTTAACATCTGGCATGTTTAATTAAAGAAAATATCTCTTGTCTTCTGGTTCATGGAGTGCTCAGTGTTTACTGCTGTGACCTGTACTGTGTGTGTGTGTGTGGTGTGTGTGTGTGTGTGTGTGTGTGTGTGCAAATACTTTGTGAAGCATACTAATAATTCTTTTTTTTTTAAGAGTGTCGGAAGTAATCTCTGAACTATTCACTTCATTTTATATTGTCTGAAAAAGCTCTCCACGCTGTTCACTCCTCTTCTGTCTTCTTCCCTCTTTATCTTTACCACACCATGTTCTATTTTTGTTTGAATATTCTGTCAAATCTTAGTAGTGGATCTGCTCTCATTATATGATCTGTTCTCACGAATCGTGTGTGTGTGTGTGTGTGTGTGTGTGTGTGTAGGGGGGTATGTCCCATGTTTTGAATTGTGCAACAGTTCAAGAAAGGTATTGAGAATCAGCGTTGGTGAATTTGAAAATTTTCCATTTTTAAGATTCAGTAAGCATTAATGATTAAAATTTACTGAATCTAATGAACCGGAAATCTCAGCTCCCTCTGTATGGACTCAGAACATCTTTGTCAAGCAGTTATGTGATTCAGAGCTAGCAACTTTGGCCACCATTTGTGAGAACGAGTCACATATGTTCTGTTTGCAGCTTTGTGCACATTGTTTTTTTTTTCTCTCTGTGTTTCTATCTCTTTAACTATTCCTATTCCATGTTTCCATCCTCTGCCTCATTTTTTCTGATTTCATTATTGATTTTGGAGATTCCCTGGTGGTACGTGTATGTTTCTTGTGCCTTCATATTAATTTGTTTGCGTGGGTAATACATATATTGCATTGATACGTGAATGACAAGGACAGATTGTAACACGAGACTCTGGCCTAAAATCTTCATCTTTGGGTATTACAGATCAATCAATTACTCAGTCTGTCTCTCTTTCCTTGCCCACGTTTTTGTCTCCCTTTTTTCTTTTGCTCCCTCTCTCTCCCTCTTCCCCTCCCCCCTCTCTCTCTCCCGAATCAGCCACACCATGTCATCCATCTCTCTTTTAGCTTTTCTTTAATCTCAGACACTTTCTTTTTGTGTCTTTGTTTTCTGTTAGTGTATGCCTCTGTATTAATCTCTCTCTTCGTCACTGTCTGTCTGTGTCTCCACTTCCTCTTCTATCACCCCCCCCTCTCTCTCTCTCTTTCACCTCCCCTCTCACACTCCACATGTAGCCTCTCTCTGTCTCTCATTGTCTCTGTCTGCCTCTCTCTCTCTCTCTCTCTCTCTCTCTCGAACCCCTCCCCCCCTCCCTCCCTCCTTCCCTCCCCCTCACTCTTTCTCTTTTTCTCTCTCTCTCTCTCTCTTCTCTGACTCTGTATGATGTGTGTGTGTATGTGACTTCATATATGCACCCGCTTGTATGTAAGCAGACAATCATGTATGTACAGCTTGTATGCTTGATACAGATATGTGCTCACTGTCTTGATTTGTATATGCATGGTATTGGTATGCATAGTGATGCGATCAAAATAAAATTCTGTTAAAGCATCATGACTGCAGTACTGTTTTGACGTCCCTACCACTTTAACGTCTGCCACAACAGATCGTCTCTTCTCTTTTTTTTCTTTTTTCTTTTCTTTTTTTTTTGTCACTTTGAGGTCTCCAGTACTTATTACAGTCGAACTAAGTTTACAAGGTTTTTTTTTTTTTCTAGTTTTGGAGTCAGCGGGTTCACAATTTGTCAGGGTGGGGAAGGCGTGAAGAGGAGGTGGCGGCAGCGATCCCCGGGGAGGAGGGAAAGGGGGGCAAGGAAGGGGGAGGGAATACTGGTCTTAGTCTGGCTCAGAGACTAAACAATTATTGTCACCACCAGGGGGCATAGTAGGGAGTGTCTGGGTCTGTGAGTTCCCAACAGTCACTGTACTTAACGGCATCAAAGGGGGAGAATTGTCACAGGGATTACCATGTGTACATTAAAAGTGTTCAATCTGTTGTGATGTGGCAGCATCTCAATCCTGTAGGCATTTTGTTTTTCAGTTGAGGATTTGTTGTGTCAAGATTTTGTACCTGAACCAGCGGCAGTTTTTTTTTTTTTTTTTTTTCCCTGTCAGAAGTTTTTTAGCAGCCATGTAGGGTCTCTGTGAACTTGAAATTTTGTGCAACAAGACTTTTCCCAACAGTGACTGCTGCTGTTGCCAGAATTACATGTCAGATTAGACTTAGATTTCATATTGTCCTCCAGAGTCAGAAGTAATGATGTGAAGGTTGAGGTACTGAGACAGCACTGAAGACAACTGGGAATGCAGAATTGTAATGAAAAGAAAACTACTGCTTTTCTTCTTGTAATTGATTTGAGATTTTTTTTTCATTGTCTCTGGAAGCAGCGTAATTTTTACGGTGAATTATTTGATGTCTGTCTTCAGGACTACCGTAAAGATTGAAGGATAGTTATCATCAAATAAGTAAATTGATGAAATTGAATGAATAGATACCCTCCCAACCACCCCCCACCCCCACCCCTAAAAAAAAAAGAAAAATAAACAGAAAGTGGAGTGACAACTCACTGTAAAGATTGAAGGATAGTTAGCATCAAATAAGTAAATTGAAATTGAATGAATAGAACCCCCCCCCCCCCAAAAAAAAAAAAAAAAAAAAAAGTGGAACCATAAGTGAAACTTAAAAATTAAGATTTTTTTTTTTTTTCAAATCTGAATTACTAAAGTAACTGACCAGAAGAAAGCAAAATCTGAGACAAAAAAAAAAAAAAAAACGGAACAAAAACAAAACAAAGAAGAAAACAAAACTCAAAACAAAGAAGGAACAAAGAGTTGAAGGAACGTTTCAGTCCGTTGACTCTGTTGCAGGTTCACAGTGACCAGCTGCCATATAGCTGCGATCATTGCCAACGTTTGTTTCGCGAAAAACGCCACCGTGATCGGCACATGAAGCTTCATGCCAGTGACCGCAAACTGAAGTGTGCCCAGTGCGACGCCATGTTTGACAGGTAAGTTTTGCCACTTTGATGCCGCTCGTTTTCTCAGGTAGTCTTGTGTGTCAGTGTGTTTTTCTTTTCTGTCTTTGAAATTTTTGGGGTTTTTTTGTTGTTGATTTTGTTTGCTTTTAAAGAGGAGTGTATGTTTATTTGATTTTTAGCTCTGCAGTCCTGTTGATTGCTCTGTTTCCCATGTACTGATACAGTAGAAGGGCACATGAGGAATGCACAGATCTCCGCAAAGGTTGAATGGATCTTGAATCCACTCTTTGATCCAGATCCACAACATGGATCCACACCAAAATTCAGTGGGTCGACATGGTGGTACCCTCTGGAGCTAGTTCACACTCTGACTCTGTGACTAAGCAAGTTACTGTTGTCATCATTAGGGGTAGTAGGTGGTGTCCTGCATATGTTGGATCAGAGCACTCACCACTGAACTCCACTGAAGCGACTCAGCAGCAGTGCAGTGTCTCCTCTGGTGGGTTGCCATGTTGCTACTTGACACTGACTGCTCCCTGTGGATTGCTTGGGCTGTGGCAGGTTGGGCCAGGCTGTAGCTGTGGATGAAGAGTCAGAATGAGTGGTGTGGGTGCAATGTCTCTGAGGTGGCACAGCAGGTGGGACAGCAACAAAAAAAGAAGAAAAAAAAAAAATAAATAAAATGAAAAAATTTAATGGTTCATCCTTCAACCACATATCATCTTTTCACCAAGGTTGGTGCCGTAGTTTTTGCATAAATGTGCTGCCAGGAAATTTGAAGAGTGATGTCTCACACCATAAGTTGAAGAAACTCGACCTAGGTGGTTCCAGTCTTCCTACAGTTTCAAGTCCACAACACATCCATCCTTGCGTAGGAGCCACCCGGTGCTTGATACCAAGGAGTAAGGATTCCCTGAGCAGCATTGAGACTAATATGAAAACGTGCATGTGTCAAGACAGAGTTAACGATGAGTGATGAGGTCACAAACACGGTTATGCAGGGATGAAAAGAAATAATGAAAATTTCACTCTCAGATGCAATGGATTTATGAGCTATTATATTATGTGACCAGATCTCTGTGTGTGTGTATGTGTGCATGTGTCTCTGTGTCTGTGCACTTGTGTGTGTGCACTTTTGTGTGTGTGTGTGTGTGTGTGTGTGTGTGTGTGTGTGTGTGTGTGTGTGTGTGTGAAAAATGAGCTACAGAATGTTTTTAGAGTGCTAAAGTGGTGATGATGAGCAATAACAATTATCGGTCGCTGGTTTCATCATTGTATTACTCAGGTATCTTTCTGAGTAAAAAAAAAAATATATATATATATATCTGGGTAAAGAAAATTATTATTAGTGATGATTGTTTTTACATAAGGGAGGAGTGACTGATTTTTTTTTTCTTCTCTTGCTTTACCTGTCTACAACTGGGAGCTGTCCCTCTGTCTCGCTGTGTTTCTCTCTCTCTTTCTTTCTGGCTGGCACTCTCTCTCTCTCTCTCTCTCTCTCTCTCTCTCTCTCTCTCTCTCTCTCTCACACACACACACACACACACACACACACACACACACACACACACACACACACACACACACACACACGTGCTCTCTGTCTGGTCTGTCTGTTGTGTGTGTGCACACATGCATGTGTATGAGTGTGTGTGTGTGCATGCTCTTGTAGAGAAGAAAGTCGAAGCTTGGCGCAATTTCAGTAAATCTTAGTGTGTGATGACCCAACCAAAAGCTAATGTTCTAGAACTGATAGGAACCCATTTTCATCTGGTAAGCCCAACACTGTATCTTTCCTAGCCCACTTGTATTTACTGCACACGAGCGAGCACACACATGCACACACACACATGTACACACGCAGGCATGCATGCACACACGCATGCACATAACAGAGAGAGAAACACAGACTTAGAGAGAGAGTGTATGTGTATGTGTGTGTAAGAGAGAGGGAGGGAGGGAGAGACAGAGAGGGGGAGGAGGGAGAGAGAGAGAGAGAAAGAGCGAGACAAACAAGCAGACAGACAGAGCATGGGAGAGAGAGAGAAAATCAGTCAGTCATCCCACATATCGTACGTACATACACCACACACGTATGTGCGCACAAGCGCGTGCACACGCACACACACACGCACACACACACACAGATGCACAGCAGAGTGCAATATGTCACTCAGCGTATGGAACAGCAAAGAAATCGAAAACATGTGGATTAGTGTTCACTGTTCTGTCCTCACCCCTCAGCTAGAATCCTAAAGTTCACCATTAGCGAGATTTTGTTTATATGCAGGGATGCTTAATCCCACCATGAAAGCAGCCACAATCCATCTTCTGAGATGATGTCTAAACATGGCACTACCAGCTTGTATGTGTTTTTATTTTTTTGTCGTCTGTCTTACTGGCAGAAAAATGATGTACTCTGTCCCAGAAGGTGCAGTGAGATTTTATGTGCATGCAAGTTCTTTTACGTATGCAGTCATGTACAAGATCTCACTTTTTTGTCTCTTCAAAAGGAGTAGCACAGGAGAGAAGTCAGCGGAGTTGTTAAGCTGGAAGAGAACGTTTTTTTTTCCAACCTTGCTGTCATAGATTAAGCAGGAATCAAGCCTGAACTAGGGAACAAGAGTCAACCAGTCATGACAGTCCCCCCCCCCCCCCCCCCCCCCCCCCTTTTCAGCATATTTCCAATTTTGTTTTTAGGGTTAGTATCCACCCCCACCACCACCTAGCCCCTCCCTCAAAAAAAGAAGGAAAAAAAAAAAAAGTAGTTTTGATCACTAAAACTGGCATTTCATCACACAGAAGAGTGAGAGAGACAGAAAGTGGAGATGTAAAAAAAGGGCAGCAGGAATGGGTGAGGGCAGACGGCGGAGATGAGAGAACGAGAATGGCAAAGGCAGTCTGTTTTATTATGAGTGAAAAGGGGAGTGGGGGTGTATGTTCCCTGTCTTTCTGCTCGTGATCATGAGTTTTTGATTTCAAGATGATTCTATGACCATTTCAGTAGTGAAAAGGGTTCAGATTTGATCCTTCAGGGGTCATGTAAAATTTGCTGAACAGACAGGAATGACTAGAGCATCTGAGTACAGTTGCTGATTCCAAAATGGTTTTATATACACAGGTGACCAAGATTAGATCTGTCAAATTCTAAAGAAAATGCACAAATTCTTCCTCCTTCATTTGTGAATTTGATACTTCTGGAGTGTTTACAACGAATGAATACTCAGGCAACCTTAGACCCTGTTAATGCTCTGTCAGAGCGACAGTTATCATTTTGTTGTTGTTGTTTGTATTTTTAAGATCAAATGAAAATTCCATGACAGTACACAAGCTATTGCTCTCTGTACCTTCTTATCGTTCTTTGAGGATCTCTCCTGTTCATTCTGTAATCTTCCCTCCTTGTTGTCTGTACTTGCTACAAAGATCAAGAAGCTGCAAACCAACGAAAATCTACATGTTACAGTGAGTACACTCACTGGACTTCATGACTCATTGAGCACATCAATTTGTTGATCATGCCAAGTGTGTATGGAAAATGCACAAATTCTTACTCTTTTTTTTTTTTTTTTTTTCCCCGATTTTTTGAAAATATTCTTCTGCAGAGTTTAAATGGAAGGAAGGAATATTCAGGCAACCCTTGACCCAGCTGACACTGTCAGTTCGACAGTGGTTTTAGTATATTTTAGATCAAATAAAGTTTCCATGACTGGATGCAGGTCTCGCTGACTTCTGTCCTCATATCTGTCTTCAAGAACCGTCCTTCCTCCTCCCACAGAGTGTAGAGGGAAAGAAAGTTGGTTTATGCCTTTCAAATGGAAGCAGTAGACTACATACAGTCACTGCTTCTTGTTATTCCGATCCTAGACTGAATGATATTGTGAGAAATGATCAAAGATGGTAATATCCCTTATTTTTAAGCTCAGTGTCTTATGTGGGTATCTACTTCACTGAAAACTTCTCTGAGACAGTGAGCATTATTGTGCAAGTTTTCATATTCCTTTAGTTAGTATACTGCAATTACATGTCCATTTGATTAAAAATTTGATAGAGTAGAATTTCTTTACACCTATTTTACTCCCCTCCCCTTAAATTTGATTTCTGCTTTCATTTAGAAAGAAATAAAAGATAAGTACCTACGTCACTTAAGTTTTTTGAGATGATGGACGTTACCGTGCGAGCTTGATTATTTCTTTAGTTAGTATATTGCAAACACAAGTCTATTTGATTAAAATCTTAGTACTTTAGCATTCATTTAAACCTCTTTTGCTCCTTACCTTAGTCCTAGAATTTGATTTCTGCTTATAAAAAAAGGAAATTAAATGAATATACACATCGCTTATATAACTTTTCTGAGACAATGTGCATTATTGTGCAATCTTTGTTATTTCTTTAGTTAGTATACTGCAAACACAAGTCCATTTGATTACAAACTTAGTAGTGTAGCATTTATTTAAACCTGTTTCCTTGATTTCTGCATCATTCAGAAAAAAAAAAGAAACAACACTAGCTGTGGGTTTTGTCCAAATTACTTTTTTTGTTTCAAGAAATGCTTTTACAGCCATGGACGTGGAGTGTTTGCTAGTGTCAAAGAATATGGTTCCGGGACACAAAGGGAAGATGTGCGCTGGGAGAGATATTGATTTGGGGGATGGAACAAATCAGGAATATCATCCCATATCTAGTGCATGCATCATATATTTCATTTCCGTCCGTTTTGGTGCCTCAGCTTATGGGAGGTTCAATCCTTTCATCTCCACAAAGTTCATTCAAGCAATTTTAAAGCCAAATGTTGCCCGATTGGAAGGGGGAAATCTGATCAGGCAGACACAAACTCATGGAGAATAAAAAAAAAAATAAAGAAAAGGAGGAAAACTGAAAGGGAGAGATCTGTTGAAATGCAAACTAGCGAACTGTGAAGAATAGCCATGGTATTGGGGAAACTCTGACATAACTCTCCACAGTCTCTCCCCCTGCCATCCCCTGCTCCCTGGAGCCGTTTCTTGTGCTTGCCAGCATAATTGCATCCTGGTTCTTCAGCCCGCTGATTTCCCCAGAGCTGCTGGGCCCCGGCTGGCTAGCCTCCCAAGGGGAGAGCGGAAATCGCAGTGTGGCCGCGTCCACCGTGCGCCCAATTTGAGAAGATGAGTGATTACTCGTTCTTCGATTCCGTTGTCCCGAATATTGTTTGTCTAACCTGAAGAAGACCAAAGAGGTCGAAACGCGTCGTGTTTTGTGTTGTAATTTGTCCTGTTTGTCTGGCAGATTAATTATAATTACTTTCAAAAACTTGTGTCAATTTCCGCCTGCAGTCATCTCACGAAACTATGTGATCGTGTCATGCCCCCATACCTCATCATCATCATCTCATCATCCCATTCCCGTGACCTTGGTAGTCGTAGGTGGGAAATGAGGGACGATCTCCTCCTCCATCACGGTCTGTCCTCCGCTTCTCGCAGGAGTTCTGGCAGCCTGAAGTTGGTCCTCTCCTTCATGTCCTCCGGCCAGTCTTTTCTCTGCCTGCCTCTGCGCCTTCCTCCTTCAAGCGTGCCTTTTTGCAGTATTGCCTTTGGCTGTGAGTCGTGTTGTGTCACGTGGCCAACCACATCAGCTTTTTCCTCTGACCTTCAGTCTAGAGGGGTTGCTGTGGTCCTGCCAGTGTGGTCACCTGCTCTCGGACAGAGTCCTTGGTTCTGTGCTCTGTCCGGGAGATGTGGAGCAGTCTTCTGTATGCCTTCATTCAAAGGCTTGGGTCCTTCTCTCCAACTCTACCGCCAAAGCCCAGCTCTCACACCCGCACAGGAAGATCGAGAGGACGAGGACTATGTATGGCTTGAATGTTGCTGGGAAGCTGATCTCGTTACTTCTGCGCAGCTGCCATAACTTTTATCGCTATCAGGTAACCCTCGCCTTCTGTAAGATAGTTCTGTGTTGGAAACATCCTCTTTTCTCTCATTCTCGCCTTTAACTGTTTTTATTTCTACCATTCTTCACTGTCGTCCACTAAGCTCTGGAAAAAACTCTCATAGAGGGTTTAGGAGGGAGAGGGGGGGGGAAAAATAAAAAAAAACAGGGGGCACCAGGGGCGGGGGAGTGGACAACGACGGATAGGAAGAAGAGAGGGAGGGGTGCTTTTTCTTGGTGTCGTGAGGATTAAAGGGGAAGAATTACTATCTATGGTGGGCGGTTCACTGGCAGGGAAAGCTCTGCGGGACAGAGATTGTACATGCTGTGCAGATGTCTGGTGAGTGCTATACAATTGAAGGAGAGAGAGAGGGGGGAATGAGAGAGTGAGAGGGAGACAAAGAGAGAGAGATAGAGAGAGGACGAGAGAGGGAGAGAGAGAGAGAGAGAAACAACCACAACACACACACACACACACACACACACACACACAACACACAAACACGCACGCACCGCACGAACACGCACGCACGCCATTGCTGCGCACGCACACACACCACACATATGCGCATGCGCATATGTGGGTGTGTGTGTGTGTGTGTGTGGTGTGTGTGTGTGTGTTGTGGTGTGTTGTGTGGTAAAGTAGCATTTTGTGGTGTGTGTGTGTGTGTGTGTGGAAGTGTGTGTGGTGTGGGTGTGTGTGTGCGTGTGCGTGTGTGGTGTGTGTGGTGTTTAAAGTAGCATATTTGTGTGTGTGTGTGGTGTGTGGGTGTGTTTGTGTAGGTGAGTGTGTGTGTGTGGTGTGTGTGTGGGTGTAAAGTAGCATTATGTTTTAGAGGACAACCCATGTATGATATATGCATGTAGTAGTGCATGTATGTCATGTATGTACGTATGTATGTATGTATGTATGTATGTATGTATGTAAGTAATGTATGTATGGTATTATGTAAAAAATGTATGCACGTATATACAGTTTTTTCGGAAAGAGGGCGCGAGCGGGGGAGGTGAGGGGCAAGGATGAGGGGGGAGCACTAAATGAATAAAGGAGGGAAGCAGCAAAGAAATGTAAAAAGATAAAGGAATCTAAAGGAAAGATGAAAGAGAGACAGAAGAGGATAGAAAAAAGAACTGCACAACAACGACAACAACAACAAAGGCATATGGTAAAGGAATCAAACAAACAAACAAACAAACAAACAAGCAAACAGACAAAAAAGAAAACTCAGCATCCAAACAAAAAGAAACAAACAAAAGGAAAAGAAAAGGCACATTGAAAAAGAGTGGGAAGAGAACACGGGAAAAAAAAGAAGAGTTCTGTGGAGGGTGGTTCTGTGTGTGGGGGGGGGGGGGGGGTGTGGGGGGGTGGACAATGGAATCTGGCGAGGTAGGAGGGGAACGGTTTTAACATGGGTTCTGTCAAGCCATCGGTTCTATGTGAGAAGAAATATTTTTTTTTTTACTCTACAACATGAACGAAAATATAGACAGCGAAGTAGGTTCGTTATACAAAATATTCTTCCAAACCCCTCCGCTCGAGCGGATGTCTGCCCAGACTCATCATGACTTGTGGGTTTTTTTTCCGCATAAAGTTCGCGTGAAAATCTACTAAGCCGCTCAAATACTCTCCCTCCTCCCCCTCCAGACACACCCCCCCCACCCCACATTGACCCACCCGGGGGGGCTGCCCCCTGACCCCCCAACCCCCCCCCCCCCCCCCCCCCCCTTTCCAACCCTTCAGGGCGACAGACATTGGGTCTGATCTTGCAAAATTGATGCACAGAGTCGATCCCCACATCTCGCCGCTCTCGCTGGACAAATCTCCCATCCACCTGTCCCTCTACAAGCACAAGTACAACGGGTAACACCCCAACCCGCCACCTCCGACCCCCACCCCCCTCTGTCACCGCACGCCCCGGGGCGTCGTCGTGCTCATCCTCCCTCTTTGCTGTACCCCCCTCAGACACGGACGAGAATTTATTCACAATGAGACCAACGTCATCTTTTATAAACGGTGGGTTAAAAGAAAACTAAAACTTTGTTTTGCAAATGTAGACACAACCCGACGAAGGGGGGGTGGGATAAGCGAGGCGAGAGAGAGAGGAGAGAAGTCGGAGAGTGCTGAAGGTAGACGTAGTGAGCTAGTGAAGGGATAGGGAGAACGTTGATGAGGGAGAGTGAAGAGAGATAGAGTAGAGGGAGGTGGAATAGAGAAGAGAGACATTAGTGGGGGGAGAGAGGATAGAGAGAGAGAGGAGGGACGAGTAGACTGTGTGGTGGGGGAATGACAGGCTTTGAGAGAGAGAAAGAGTAGATGGGTTGAGAGAGATGGGCGATCTTGTACACTGTTGAGTACTTTGATTGTCACATACCAAAAGGTCTTATGACAAGAGGAGGGTAACAGGCAATACCACATTCTTTCTTCCTTTCATTGCAAACAATGTAACCCAGCTATTTTCAATGGTCAATCCAATCAAAATAAGCAAACAAAGTACAAAATAGTCTTCGAATAATCCTCATAGCCACGAGTACTCCTTTATCATTACAACAACACACGACAACAAGGAACACAATAACAACAACAAGGAAACAACACCATCAAACAACAACAACCCATGTACAAAAGGGAAAATAATGTATTATAGATTAATTCGACGATTCAACTCAGGTCACGCGATAACTATTTTACTGAACTCTTCCACCTGTTTTAAAATTCGTATTTTCCGAAATTAGGTACTTTTGTAGTATACCTTTGTTCACAAATGGCCTGTCCTGTTTTTCATTGCTGCTTCTGCAATGAACCCGAGCAACCGACTTGATCAAACCATTGTCATCAGATGACAGGACAAAGACACAACAATCGGAAAAAAACATCTTCAAATAACTTTGCCTTTCAAAAATACATGCCAAAGTGAGAAAATGAACCATTTACACCACTAGTTCTTTGTATTCCATTACAGCTTGACAGGTACAAGTGGGCTTTTCAATTGTCAGTAATGCATCCAGAAGAATCATGATGGGACATATGGTGAGCATGGAGAGAGAGAGGAGAAGAGCCAGGAGGTAGAGAGAGAAGTGAGAGAGAGATGAACAAGAGGAGAGCGAAGAGAAGAAATACGCCATTTGGCCCCCAGAAAAAAAAAACTTCCAACCTTAAAAAAACCAACAAACAGCTATATACACAAACCACGGAATAATAAGAAAATCCCTTATTTCTCTTTTGAGCTTCTCGCCCGGGGCCGCTGTTGGTAGCGTTCGACTGGAGTTCCGGCACCCGTTTTCCCCCCCCCTCTCCCCCGAGCCTCAGGCTAGCCCACCCCCATTTCGCCCACCCCACCCCCATCATTCTTTTCCCCTCGATTGACCCAAAACAAATAGATATGTCTCTACTGGACGCGCCGTCACTGAAGTAGGTCAAGATTTTATGGAGAGTTGCCGGCCTTTCTCTGATGCCGCTGTCTCCACCTGGCCTCCCCCTGACGAATGGAAAAAGAGTTGTCTCTGTCACCAGTGTTAAAAGTGGGTGTGTGTGTGTGTGTGTGTGTGTGTAGCGTGCGTGCCCGCGCGCACGGTATGTGTTGCGTGCGTAGCGTGCATGCGCGGTGCGTATGTATGTTTTTGAATTTCAACATCACTTTTATCTCGGCAATGATATTTATAGACAGACAAAACCTTTACGCAATTCAATATGTTGATAAACACTTGAATATTGATAAAGTCATCAAACTGTAAAGGCAAAAAACCTACCATCAACGTTTCAAGATTTTGTTCTTCAAGTCACAAAAATTAAGAGATTCATAGAAAACTACAAAACAGTTACCGTGAGTGATACTTGTACATCGATAGGTCTACGTTAAATTTAGAGATTGTATGCAAAATATGCTACAAATATGAACTTACCGACACCTTATTAAGATTAGAAAATTGGATTACAATTTCCACCAGAGTGGGGAGCTGATACAAATAGAACACCTTACTAAGATTAGATGACACTAAATGCGGTTTATACCAAGCGAGGAGCTGATGAACATAAAACATCCACCAAGTACAGAAAAGAGAGCCAAATTTATCTTGCAAAGGATATAACGAGAGTAAAAGCTTTTGATTTGTCCGTGAAATCAAGCAAGCGAAACCAGCTACGAACAAGCATCTGTATGAAACAGTCTTATACATTTGTCACAATAAAAAAAACGGTAAAACACACACACACACACACACACACACACACCACACACACCAACAACGCTGCTACACACACACACAACGGTCACACGGCTACCTAAGGTCTTGAATTTGACCTTATGGATGAAATCAAACGAAATTCAGTCATGACGTACGCCTGCACAGCAGAGTACCAGTAAGTCGTGTCATTTTTCTTCTTTTCTTCCCCTTCTCCTCTCTCCTCCTCCTCCTCCCTTCTTCCCCTTTTTCCTTCTCTCTTTCTTCCTCCTCTTTTCAGTAAATCCAATTATGGCACGGTACTGTCAAATCAAATAAGACGAGTCAAAGATTTGGATCGGTAGATACGAGATGCCGTCTAAGTTTTGAAATATTCTCGTGAAGGGAAAGAGGAAGGCAGATCTTACTCGAACTAAAAACTGCTCGCCATATTATTGTATACGTGGTTTCTTAGGGCTGTGTCTTTGGTGTGTTGATGTGGCGTGTCTGTGGTGGGTCACTGTTGGTGTCTGACTCCGATCCCAGAACATATGGGTGTGTGTTCGCACTTTCCTTCAGGCACACCACCCACGTCAACCGCACTAGACAGCCAGGCCAACACAAACGGTTATTTTTTTCTCCTTTTGACTTTCTATATTTTTCTATGAGCGCCTGGGCCAACAGCAACTCCTACAACACATCATCAACAACAAACATCAATAAACATGAATAAACCCACATGGAGCACACCCTAAACTAGGGGTATGTACAATATCAAATATATATATGTGTAAGAATATATAAAATATATAGATAATTATATATATATATAGAATTATATAATATATATATATCCCTATTGTCTCATCTCTAAGACATAGGAGCAATCTTTGGACTACAATTGAATATTTCTTGCAGTCATGGTCTGCAGTCATTGCAACACCAACTGCTTATCTATAAGACGTTGCTCATGGAACGGTCCTCCGGGTAACTTTTCGCTTGGGGAGAATTTATTAGTTGAATTACATTCAAGTTCCCATTGTGGATTCCTTCCACAAATTGACCCTCAGCACTTGGTGTCTTGGCAGAGGTTAATGTTTTCTACTTTTCACAAGAACATGTAGCTTGTTTTTGCTCTTTCACATGATTTTCCTCTTTTGCTTCTTAGTTGGCACCATTTACCTATTTTTTTTTTAATCACTCAACAAAACATATTACACGGTATTGCACACCAACAGCCTTTTATCCTGAGATAGCATTCTTCTTAAAATGGAAAAGGCAGAGGAGTTTAGTTGCTACTTTACGCGGTCACTGAGGAGGAACAATCAGGTTCGAAATTACGGTTCTGACCAGGACTTGTATATTAGTGAGTTTTCTCCCCATTGGGTGATACCGGAATCGACCAGGAACGCTATATGTTAGTGACATTTCCTCCCTGTTGGAGATTGTCTCTCCCCTTGGAGACTATAAACTTGCTGAAGGCCTCATTTTGAGAAGCATATATATTCCCCATCACTCACTCAAGCACATACTGTCACAGTTAGCGGAAATTATCTACCAAACTGCAGATATAAATGCTTATCTTCCCCTATTTCTTCACTCTAAAGACATAAGAGCAAGCTTTGTTCTAATTCAATATTTTCTTGCACACCGTCATTGCAAACACCAAGCTGCTCTATAAGTTGCTGGAATGGTCCTCGGTACTTATCTTGGAATTTATTAGTTTATTAGATGTGTGTGTGGTGCGGCATACACACCAACAGGTCTGTCACAGGCACTGTCTGGCCGGATTCACAGTCCACACCTGAAAATATATCCTACGCAAAAGAGTGCAGAACGCACGGAGCAGCTCTGCACGAGTCACTAATCTGGCACAAGAGTGCTACAAGGGGGACCCGCAGTTTGCACAGTAGGGGCCCGAGACGAGAAGAAATAAAGACGATACTTCGACTATCAGTAGGGGTATGTGACTTGCAAAATGACGGCCGAAACGATGCAAGTGCAACGTCTCTGCCCAAAGGACGTCCACTTCCTACCCACCCCACAACCAGGAAGTAACCACTCCCCCCCCCCCCCCACACCCCCCACACCCCCCCCCCCCCCCCCCCCCCCACCCCCCCCACCCACCCCCCCCCCCCCCACACCCGCCACACCCCCCCCCCCTCCCCCCCCCCCCCCCCCCCCCCCCCCCCCCCCCCCCCCCCCCCCCCCCCCCCCCACCCCCCCCCCCCCCCCCCCACCCCCCCCACCCCCCCCCCCACCCCCCACCCAACCCCCCCCCCCCACCCCCCCCCCCCACCCCCTCCCACCCCCCCCCCCCACCCCCACCCCCCCCCCACCCCCCCCCACCCCCCCCCCCCCCCCCCCACCCCCCCCCCCCCTCCCCCCCCACCACCCCCCCCCCCCCCACCCCCCCCCACACCCCCCCACCCCCACCCCCCCCCCCCCACCCCCCCCCCCCCCCCCCCCCCCCCCCCCCCTCCCCCCTCCCCCCCCCCCACCCCCCACCCCACCCCCACCACCCCCACCCCCACCCCCCCCCACCACCCCCCACCCCCCCCCCCCCCCCCCCCCCCCACAACCCCCCCCCCCCCCCCCCCCCCCCCCCCCCCCCCCCACCCCCCCCCCCCCCCCCCCCCCCCCCCCCCCCCCCACTCGCCCCCCACCCCCACCCCCCCCCCCCCCCCCCCCCCCCCCCCCCCCCCCCCCCAAAAAAAAAAAAAAAAAAAAAAAAAAAACCTGTGACTCCGCCCGATCACACTGAAGTGGCCCTCCGCTATTTTCGAGGGCACCCAGCCTCCACTTTCAAGATCTGTGGCTCTGTTAGTGTGCACAGCAGCAAGGGTCTCACAACGTGCAAGATCGACGACACGAAGGGTCTCACGACGCGCAGAACGACGTAACGCTACAGGTCGTTGTCAATACAGGCGGTGGTTCTGGCTAGGCAGGACCAGCGCAGGGCGCAGCTGGCGAACAGGATTACGGTCTCGAACCCGAAGCGACGACTTCACTCGCAGAAGAGGCGTGGGGCTCACATGTCTTGTCGGGTCAATACTGGCATGCACCAGCCTCTCGCACACCCAACACGGTGGAGTAAGCGGAACACCACACACAGGCCCCGAACCCGAGGTAGGAACAACCAGTTCCCAAGGACACCAGGGTCAAATTCAACCGGGGGAACTGAGAAAACTTCTTTGACTATCTAGCCTACTATCCATAGTCTTTTTAGTCGCACTCACAGTTAATAATGGCTTCCTATTTTTATCGTAAACAGAGCACTTTATCTACAGCCAACATCGACAAGGATTCAACAAAATGAAACACTTTACTTCTTTCAAAATTACTATTTCAAAAGTTCAACACGCTGAGACGTCATCTTTCTTCAAAATCATAACCTTCGCGTTAGCGAGGAAAAGACTACCATAGAGACCTTTCGTAAAGAGTGATAATATAACCAAGATTTCCACATAGACCTTCACAATGAGCGAAAGTATCATTAGTGTACCATTACCTTCTCTCATCTCGCCTCATAAAACAAAAGGTTTTGATCATTTCACAAGATTATAACATAATGTTTTAATCATTTTACAAGGATCACTACCTCTCAAGAGAGAAACTAGCCAGAAGCTTAGTGGGACGGGCACGCCTGCATGACTCACCAGATTTACTCTAGCCACTAAATAATTTTTCGTCCTTTTTCACATAAAAATGTACCTAAGCCTTTGACACGCATTCCAAAAGTTGTTCCCTCAGCAGTAAATCCATGAGACCTTCAAAACATTTCTCAATTTTTGATAGCGAAACCCAACGGTAAAAAAAAAAGTCGCATGAGTTCTACAGCAAAAGTCTCGAAAGGCTCATCTGCGCTAGGTTTTTGCTTCTCGGAAACGTTTACGGAAACCATCGGGAATACATTAGAACTTCTTAAGCAAACTTTCTTTAAGGAGTTCGTCATAAACTTCATTGTTTTCTGCATGGACGGAGGGCGTTTGACCTGTTTACGTTGGTGCCGTCCTGGTATGAAGTAACATTTTGACTAGACATTTGCAATTGTATTCTTTTAGTTTCCTCTCTTGCTCTCGGACAAGTTCTCTCTTGGTCTCTTCCATTTCTTTTAGTTTTAACTCTTCCCTTTTACTTTCCTCTATCTCTTTCATTTTTGACTCTTCTCTCTTAGTTTCCTCTATCTCTTTCCATTTTTAACTCTTCTCTCTTAGTTTCTTCTTGCATTTGCATTTGCTTCACCCTTAACCTCTCTTCTCTTTCTAAATCTTGCACAATACATTTATCCATATAATCCAGTAAAGCTTGATCTCCCAGACCAAAATGATTTACTCGCTGCAAATACTTCGTGAACATTTTGTCTTCATCTACATAATGAACCGTAAGTGGACTTAACTGGAATTAATAAAGGTGAAAAGATGCGCCCACCGAAAAAAAGTAAAATTCTGTTTTCCTCAACTCACTCTCACACTTAAAATCTAGACTATTAAAGCAACTAAATGATAGTTATAAAGAATAGATGGGGTTCTAAAGATATGGGGAAACGCAAATGCCAATCAAAAGTAATAAATAATGGCAATCAATTGATAAGGTAAAGAAATTAATTAATAATAGCAACAATAATAGCAGCAATAATCAATATAAATATTCAAACAATAGCGGCAATAATCAATATAAATATTCAAACAATCAATGCATCAATGAATAAATCAATACATATGAAACAAATGATAAATATGAATCGATTTATAATATGTTTCTTTTTATGGAATACTTTTTTTCTTCTTTTTTTTTTCTTAAAAGGCCCAGGCCGCCAGTCAACACCATCATTCATACGAAGAAACGATCCCTAAGAATGGAAGAGAAGCAAATGTGACGGACCGTTTTTTTTTTTTTTTTTTTTTTTTTTTTTTTTTTTTTTTTTTTGTCCGATCAGTCACTGCATCGTTTCGCCGTCACTTGCAAGTCACTTCCCCTACTGACAGTTACTGCATCGTTTCGCCGTCGCTTGCAAGTCACTACCCCTACTGACAGTCGCAGTGTCATCGCGTCGTCTTTATTCTCACTTGCGTCTGCCCCTACTTGCACACTGCGCCCCCTTAAGCCAGATTAGTGACCCGTCCAGAGCTGCTCTGTCATTCTACACTCTTTTGCGTAAGAATAGTTTCAGTCGCGGACCGTGAAACCAGGCCAGACAGTGCCCGTCACACACACACCACACACACACACACACACACACACACACACATATATATATATATATTAATTTTGTACACACCATAGTTGGGATGTGCTCCATGTAGATTATATTCATGTTTATTGATGTTGTTGTTGATGTGTTTGTATGTGTTGGATGGCCCAGTGGGTATAGAAAAAAAAAATAAGGAAAGAATTGCGGTTGTGTTGCCTGGCTGTCTAATATGCGGTTGAGTGGGTGTGTGAGGTAGGAAAGCACGAACACGCATCCAT
>JADBJO010003037.1:0-7500 GCA_016801955.1 Conus betulinus | reverse complement strand
ATAGGGCATGGAAGAAGGATTTAAGCCAGATTGTTTTGGAAGAATGGGATCCGAGTTTCACGGTGTTGTAACCGGTAATAAATAAGTCTGCATCAGATGTATTCTTCGATGTGATTCAGCACAACAAAATATGTGAAACTGTCGGCACAGAGTTATATACAATAGAAGATAACTTATCTAATTTGTTTACAAACATGGTTGATATTTAAAAAAGCCTACTCGGAGGCCGTCCCTAGAAGACCACGCATTCACGTGGGCATTGCGAGTTCTGATCAGAACTAACTGATACACGTTGCAGCTTCAAGGACAGCTAGTATCTGGTTCAGCCAGTGTAAATAGAAAACATGTGCAATATATGCAACTGAGCGGTGAGCCTTGATAAGAATGCACAAAAGGGAAGTTAGCACTGTAACGCAAACTGGGTTGCACAGTTGTAAGACACAATTGGACTCGGGGGGGGCGGGGGGGTTGGCTGGGCCCGATGGGGGGGGGGGGGGGGGGGGGGGGGGGGGGGGGCGGGTGGGGGCACAGGGGGAAGGAAAAAAAAAAAAACCAATATCAAAAAACCTTAAGTGAAACTCAAATCATCAACCCCAGTAATTACCACACAAACAAGCAGTTATGCATAAAGCACGTAAACGGATCAGGTAAATAAAGAATGACAAAAAAGTATTCTGTCAAATATTCAGAAAATGTGTACAAAACTAACAAGCACATTTCGTAATATGCAAAATTATTTACATAAAAAACACGTGCTTAGATACACACAGCGAGATCAAAAATAGCTGCCTTCAAGTTACAGTTGCAAATATAATGCATTATGTCATTGAGTACAGTGAACCTGCAGCATATACACACTAATGTTCTCACTCATACATACTCACGTGCATGTACCAACATGTAGACGTAAAACATACATGTTCTGGCACAAAGGATTAGAAGCCTGAATTATGCATGACTTATCTTTGAATGTTCTGCTGGAGATTTAAAAATGTGAGAAGTCATCACGTTTAACAGGTAAAGGTATTGATTAATATTATTTTGAGGAGTAACTGCCTGTGTGTTCCGTACTGTGTTTGATTCTGGGGTTAATAGGAAAACACTGGGTTCCCTTTGACATAATGCGGGGAACTGGGATCCTTCTCCAGGTTGGAATAAACAGATCTCTTGTAAAGAGGGATGAGTGAATAAAAGATGGTATGCCCGAGTGCCGACTACGGGGATTGATCATGGGAGGGAGAGTGGGCCATGGACTGTGGAGATGGAGGAAAGGGTCCATGATCAGGACCACGACCGGAGCTGTGTTGTCGTTGAGTGAATGGCATACTGTGCGTTGGCGCCCTGTACTCCGTACCGCTGTACTGAGCAGGGGCTGGCCTGAAATTGTATCGCCAGCCAGCATCATTATCAAAGGTGGGGTCATTGGAATTATGGATACTGGGATCGTGTGCGTTGGTATTTCGGGGATTCATAGCCACATGATTCAACCCGAGTTGTAGGCACACAATAAACAGACTCTGCACTGCCATGGTCAGGTCCCTAGACATCTGACGCTTGGCGGTCTGTACCCATGGAACGACTGTTCACGTTGCCCCTGGGCTGCAGACCACAGGTTAAAACATGTTCTGCTTCTTGAAAATTTTTGGGGGTGGGAAAGGTGTCTACGAGCCAGTGAATTAAAGTACGTTTGAACACTGGCAGCCAGTGGAGCAGACCCTTTAAAGCTAGGGTAACAAAGTCCTGATACACAGCCAGCCTGGAGCACCAGACGTAGTCATAAAAAGAATCAGTATTATCAATGAAAGTTATACCACTAGAGCTGCATGCAGTTTTCAGATTACGGTTCGAAGGAATGATGGAATTATATGCGATTTTTGCAAAAGGGAAAAACTTTACAACATGACTGAATCACCCCTTCCCATTGTTCAGTAGGAACTTGTCCTGAGGGGCAATTATTGACCCCAAACTTGTACAACCAGCAGCGCTTGGATTTTGTTGTTTTGGTGATCGCTGTGAAAGCCAACGCTCTAAATTCGGAGCGCACATGCCAGGAATACAAAGTTTGAATAGGTTGTGAGAGCGAAGAGCTAGCCTTTTGGGGCTCCACGTGTTTAATAATAGAGTCACCAATCAACAGTGCCGTCGCTCGGTCATCACAGACACAGTACTTACACACTTCAGATGGAGAATGTTTTTGGCTTGGATCATGACAGCTGGCAGGTTTCTGTCGTGCCAAGTACTTTCAGCTGGTCCATGATTATCCTTAGCTGTACTCTGCTCGCTGTACAAGAACATTTCCGTTAGTTTTTTTGTGGCCCGGCGGTTTAAGATATGTTTGAGTTGCTGCACGAGAAGAATGTTTTTGTTTGTTTTCAATACATTTCTGTTCCGCCGTTTTCTGATGTCTGGAAGTGAGTATACTCGTTTTCATCTTGCCTGGCTTTTAACCTATACGAATCTGAAACGCATATTTTACAGTTGTTTTATGTCACTGTCCAGTGAATTTGGTAACAGTTTACACTGAAAAAGACTGCTGCGTCACTGAAAATGACCCAACATACAAAACAAACAGACAAAAACAAAGATGTACAGTAACGCAAATTTAGTAGACTGCAAAACAAACCAGTGAATTTTCGCGAGGCAGTGCACCCACGACGCTCATTCCGACACCCCGTCCACAGCCACAGCCCGGTCGGCCCCGCCACAGCCCCGGCACCGGCAATCCACAGGGAGCAGTCAATGTCAAGTCGTCAAGAGGCAACCCACCGGAGGAGACACTGCACTGCTGCCGAGTCACTTCAGTGGTGTTCAGTGGCGCCTGTTCTGATCTAACATACGCAGGACACCACCTACTAAGCCCCCTACTGACGACAATAATTGCTTAGTCGCGGAGCCGGCGTGAGTGAGGGGATCTCCCTCCGGAGGGCGCCACCACGTCCGTCCAACGACAGCCCCCATGGACTCGCCGATACCGGTGACCGGACGGAACCAAACCAAGGCCACAGACGTGGAGAGGACGTCGAAATTGAGGTCACCATGAGAGCAGGGCATGAAGGGCCACAGAATTTGAGACTTTTTTTATGCTGATCGATGAGGAATGAGGATGATTAAGATGATGCTACGGATTTCCATTTCGGTCTGAGACCACATGACAGGGCTGTACTCTACGCTTCCCTTTCATAATATATCCCGGCGTCAACCAGGCCCGAGAGATACAGGCACCTGCAGTGTTGGTCAGGAAATTTGAGCAACACTCTCAGAAACGCATCCATTAAGTGATGAAAACTCGACTGTGTGGTCCCAGTCTTCCCAACTGAGCCCGCAGCAAACTCAACTCTGGGTAGGAGCCAGTCGGGGCAGAAAAACCCACATGACTTCTGATGGGTTCGAATTAGTAACATTGCTAACCCACCTAAGGTATCTGCGTATCTCTTACAACCACGATTTTCAACAATTTGCGTGCCGCAAGCAGCATGTCCTACTGTGTGATTTCTGTTAAATTTAAGAGATCAACCTTAAGCCGGGGAATCGATAAGATATCAGGGAGGTTTTTTTTGTTTTGTTTTTTTTTAGTTCAGATTTCTGATGGTTTAATCTGTGCTTTGCTTGAATTACACTACATTCTAGGGTGGTTTAATTTTTAACCTGAGATATATTGTATATATGCTTTGATGGAGATATATCTATATCTATATATAATTATATATAATATTATTATGCCTTTGGAGACTATAAGCTTGCTGAAGGTTCATTTGAGAAGCATTTATTTTATTTTATTCCCCATTCACCCACTCAAGCACTACTGTCAGTTAGGCAGAATCATCTACCCACTGCAGATATGAAGGCTTATCACCCCCCTATTTCTATAATCTGAGACATAAAAGCAGCTTTGTTTTATAATTCAATATTTCGCTTGCAGTCATTGCAACACACTAGCTGCTCCTGTAAAGAAGTTGCTGGAATGGTGCTTCGTTACTTATCCTTGGAATTTATTGTTTCATTGTAATTTAGTCGCTTGCGGATTCATTCCAAGAACGGCCCTCAGCACTTGTGTCTTAAGAGGTTATCTTTTTATATTTTCTACTTTTCACAAGAAAATGTAACTTGTTTTGCTCTTTCATGATTTTCTTTTGCTTCTTAGGTGGCACCTTAGTTAGTTTTTTGAAAACTCCAACAAACATACTATGGTATTGGCACACCAGCCTTTTTCTGGTATAGCATTCTTCTTAAAACCGAAAAGGCAGAGGAGTCAAATTACCACTTTCCAGGGTCCACTGAGGAGAAACACGGTCAGGTTTCCGAATACCGGTATCTGACCAGGAGTTATAGGTTAGTGAGCTTTCTCTCCCCATTGAGATGATCTCCCGCCTTTGGAGACTAAAGCTTGCTGAAGGTTCATTTGGAAGCATTTATTTATTCCCCCACTTCACCCACTCAAGCACATAATGTCAGTTAGTCAGAATCATCTACCACTGCAGCTATGAGGCTTATCAACCCACCCCCCCCCCCCCCCCCCCCAACCCCGAAACCCCGTCCCCCCCCCCCCCCCCCCCTATTTCGATAATCATGAGGGACATAAAGCAAGCTTGTTTTATAATTCTCTCTCTATATATATATATCTATTTACTCCCTCCCCATTCACCCACTTGCAAGCACATAACTGTCCATTAGGCATAATTATCTACCACTGCAGATATGAAGAGCTATCACCCCCTATTTCTACATCTAAGACATAGCCGATCGACACCGCTGTGTTTATTTCATTCAATAGTTCTTGCCAATCATTGCAACCACTAGCTGCTCTGTAAGTTGCTGGAATGGTGCTCGGTACTTATCCTTAGAATTTTATTAGTAGAATTGTATTTTAGGTCCCTTGCAGATTCATTCCAAGAACTGGCCCTCAGCACTTTGTGTCTTAAGAGAGTTTATTTTTTATATTTTCTACTTTTCACACGAAATGTTAGCTTGTTTTGCTCTTTCATGATTTTTCGTTTGCTTCTTAGTGGCACCTTTGGTTGGGTTTTTTAAAATCTCAACAAACATTACTACGGTATGTTGTGTACACCAGCCTTTTCTGGTATAGAGCAGTTCTTCTTAAAACCGAAAAGGCAGAGAAGAGAAGTCAAAATTACCACTTTTCGCGCGAGTCACTGAGGAGAAACAATCAGAGGTTTCGAAATACCGGTATCTGACCAGAGTTTTACCGGTATCTGACCAAGAGTTATATGTTAGTGAGCTTCATTCCCATTGGAGATTGTCTCTCGCTTTGGAGACTATAAGCTTGCAGAAGGGTTCATTTTGAGAAGCATTTATTTATTCTCATTCACCCACTCAAGCACAATACTGTCAGTTAGCAGAATTACCTACCACTGCCGATTTGAAGACTTATCACCACCCCCCCCCCCCCCCCACCCCCCCCACCGACACACACAACACACCTATTTCATACAATCTGAGACATAAAAGCAAGCTTTGTTTATAATTCAGCTTTCTTGCAATCATTGCAACACCTAGCTGCTCTGTAAGTTGCTGGAATGGTGCTCGGTACTTATCCTTGGAATTGATTAGTTTATTATATATGTGGAAAGAGAGAGATGATGTGTGTATTCATTACTATTATAACTGTTATTATTTAAATACCAGATTTGAAACTGCCCCATCCTCTCCCTTCCCTCCTCTCTCTCTCTGCCCCATCTCTCCCTCCATTCTTCTTCTTCCTCTCTGCCCCATCCTCTCCCTTCCCTATATATATATCTAGAGAGAGAGATATGTGTGTGTAAGTTATTATTACTATCATTATCATTATTTAAATA
Organism: Conus betulinus; assembly: GCA_016801955.1. Classification (NCBI taxonomy): domain Eukaryota; kingdom Metazoa; phylum Mollusca; class Gastropoda; order Neogastropoda; family Conidae; genus Conus; species Conus betulinus. The sequence goes on along the minus strand of JADBJO010003037.1, from coordinate 1,687 downwards.
CCAGATGACATTTCTTTAAGTTCTTCAAGTGTCTTGAACAACTTTTTCGTAGTTAAGATTTTTTTTTATCCTAATCCAGTGTAGGGAATGTGTCGTCCTGAAAAACTGACTTAATTTGGATTTGGTCAGAAACCACTTTCGGCACCACAGTCCATTGAGAGTTGCAGTCCCGTCAGCTGAACGATTCTCTCCCGCGTGCAGTGACTGGCCACAGTTAGGACTTTGTTACCAAATCCACTCCTGCCACCCCAATGAAGTGTTTTCCTAACACTATTAGAGAAAGTACCGTTTTATACTAAGTATCACTTGCACACTCACAACCACGCGCACTCTCCTTATTGGTCAGTTCGACTCTAGGGCTTGGGGGGTTTTGTCAGATTCTTACCCAAACTCCTTCACTGGCCATGAACTACCCCGTGCAAAGGTCTGTGACAGTCACTGTCTTTCTGTCAGTCTCCGGGCCCAGCCAGGTGCGTATTGTCAAAAGACGTCCCTAGCCGTTGTTAACCGTCTACGGCTGTACCGTCGCAGTGCTAGGGCAAAACTGTCTCTTGTTAAACTGGATGGCACTAGCACTGTCGGCAATTAGTGTAACTGTAAGCAGCGACGAAGCTCATTCACTAAATGTAAGTTAGTCCTAGCCGGGTCACTTCATTCAAGCCCGCGTTGTCGAAAACCTCCCTAATCTAACACAAGTAGCTGCAAGGCCTAGTGTCGTATTGCCGTGAGTTCGTTTGGCCCTGCTTACTTACGTGCTCCAGTGACACATTCTCACTCGTGGGAGGTTTGCACATAGTCCGCTGAGCTCTCCTTGCCGCAGATGTGTGCGCAGAAACGTGTCCCTCGTCATTACCCCCCCCCCCCCCCCCTGGTACGATGAAAGCTTTTTAATCACGGGGTTGCAGTGAGGAAGGGAGCTCTTCACCTCGCTTGAGCCCCTGTCTGGTTTCTAGTGTGACTTGCAGGTCCTCTGAGAGATAGATCCGTGTTTTAGCAGCCAAAGATGCGGAAAGCATGTGCGAGCCAACCCTAGCCCCATGGAAACTGGATCCATTGCCCTCTGCGACCCATCGTGGTCCGATCCAGCCTCACATACTTCAGCCACTTCGGAAGGTTCTGCGGATGCCCAACTTTCAATGAACCAGGACGGTTTGCCGTCTCAGCCGGGAACAGCCTCGGGAAGATACCCGGAACCGGCCCCCGAGATAGTACTAGCCGCACAAAGTGGCCCCCATCGCTTCCCCCTGCCCTCCTAAGATACATACGTCACCTTGGTGTGCAGACAGACGGGCGGCCATTCGGGGAAACCGGACCAAATCACCTACCAGCCATCCGTGGGAAGAACACAACCATTCGTGGGGCCTTGGCCGACATGTTCTCCGAAGTCACCCCGCATACATGTCACTGTCACTCTCAGGCAGCCTGACGGGCAGAAAGACGGGACTCAGGGTGACTTCCATGTCCGCCACCTGGTGCTGGGTACTCCGTCCGACGCAGTCATGGAGAGACGGTTCGGGTCATGTCGGCCAAGACACAACAACAAAGTGCCTTCAGTGAATAAGAGCTGGCCAAAGACTTCAGATGAAGGGTTTTTGGAGACCGGCTCTCCCAAATGACGGGCTGCAAAGCCTTCATGGTCTCCTTATGGGACAGTTGGTGAAGCTGGATCTCGCCCGAAAGTGGGAGA
>JADBJO010003036.1:195000-270213 GCA_016801955.1 Conus betulinus | reverse complement strand
TGTCTGATGCAGGTGAAGGGAACTAGATGTCATGATGGTTTGATGGGGAACAGGTGTCATGATGCATTGATGTAAATAGGTCATGATGATGTGATGAAATGATGTCATGAGGAGGTGATAGAATAGTTTTCATATTTCAGTGTTGTGACTAGGTGTCACGGTTGCTGTGATGGTGCCATAGGTGGTCATGATGGATTTATGTGACCAGGTTTCAGGATGCAGGTGATGGTGAAATAGGTGTCATGGTGGATGTGAATGTGACCCAGGTGTCATGATGGATGTGCTGGGAACCAGTTGTCAGATGGATGTGATGGTTGAAATAGGTGTCCCCATGAGGGATTGATTGTGAACCAGGTGTCACGAGGGATGTGATGGTGAACCAGGCGTCAACGAGTTAATGTGATGGTGAAGATAGGTGTCAGGATGGGCTGTGATGGTGAACCCAGGTATTCAGATGGGATGTTATGGTGAATAGGGTCATGAGGGATGTGCTGATGTGAAAATAGGTGTCATGAATGATTTGATTGTGACCCAGTTTCCATGAGGGATGTGATGGAAATATGTCAGCATGAGCATCGTGCTGTGTGAAAATAGGTGTCATGATGGCTGGTGATGGTGAAAGGGTGTCATGATTCATGTGATGTGAAATAGGTGTCATGATGCATGTGATGGTGAACCATGTGTCATGATGGATGTGATCGGTGAACATGTGGTTCCCTGATGTATGTGATGGTGAACCAGTTGTCATGTATAGATGTGATGTTGAACCAGGTTTCATGAGGATGTGATTGTGAACCGGTGTCATGAGGATGGTGATGGTTGAACCATGTGTCATGATGCCATGTGATGGTGTTAACCCGGTGTCCACGATGGATGTTATGGTGGAACCAGTGTCATGAGGGATGTGATGGTGAAATAGGTTGTCATGATGGATTTGATGGTGAACCAGTGTGTCATGAAGAGCATTTGGATGGTGAAATAGTGTCACTGAGCATCTAGATGGTGAACCAGAGGTCATGATGGATGCGATGGTGAAATAGTTGTCATGATGGATGTGATGGTGAACCAGGTGTCATGATGCATGTGATGTGAACCAGGTGTCATGATGGATGTGATGGTGAACCAGTTGTCCATGATGGATGTGATAGTGAAACAAGGTGTCACGAGGGATGGTGATGGTGAACCAGAGTCATGATGGATTTGAATGTTGAAATAGTGTGTCATGATGTGATAGTGACCCAGGTTCCACGACTGGGATGTGATGGTGAACCAGGAGTCACGCGGATGTTATGGTGAAATAGGTGGTCATGCATGGATGTGAAGTGAAATCGGTGCCATGGAGGATGTGATGTGGTGAAACATGTGTCATGATACGTATACATAATGTTGCTTATAGCCCAAGCTGACCACAAAGTGCCATATCATGGGCTGTCACTCATGTTAAAAAGGTGGTCATGTGCGATGTGATAGTGAACCCAGGTGTCACGATGGATGTTGATGGTGAACCGGTTGTCATGATGGAACAGTGATGGTGAAATAGGTGTCATGATGTATGACTGCTGGTGACATAGGTGTCACAATGGATGTGATGGTGAACCAGGTGTGTCATTGATGTATGTGATGGTGAAATAGGTGTCACGATGGATGTGATGTGGCACCAGGTGTCATGATGCATGTTTTTTGTGAAATAGGTGTCATGATGTATGTGATGTTAAATAGGTTGTCACGAATGGATGTTATGGTGAACCCATGTGTCATTATGGATTTTATGGTGAACCAGTTGTCATGAGGGATGTGATGGTGAAATAGGTTCATGATGGAGTGATGGTGAAATAGGTGTCATGATGGACGTGATTGTGAAATAGGTGTGATGATGGATGCGATGGTGAAATAGGTGTTCAGGATGGACGTGATGGTGAAACCAGGTGTCAGATGATGGGATGCGATGTGAAATAGGTGTCATGTGGGATTCTGATAGTGACCCAGGTGTCACGATGGATGTTATAGTGAAGAGAGAGTGTCATGATGGATGTTATGGTGAACCCAGGTGTCATGATGGATGTGATGGTGAAATAGGTTTCTCGTGGGGATGTGATAGTGAACCAGGTGTCATGATGCCCCCCCCCCCATGTGATGGTGAGCCAGGTGTCATGAGGGATGTATTTGTGAAATAGGTGTCATGATTGCGACGTGATGGTGAACCAGTGTCATAATGGATGTTGATGGTGACCCAGGTGTCATGATGGATGTTGACGGTGAAATAGGTGTCTGATGGCTGTAATGTGAAATGGGTGTCATGATGGATGTGATGGTGAACCAGGTTTCATGAGGTATGTGATGGTGAACACATGTAAACATGATGGATGCATGGTGAAATAGTGTCATGATGGATGTGATGGTGAACCAGGGTGTCATGAATGATGTGATGGTGAACCAGGTGTCATGAGGAAATGTTATGGTGAAATAGGTGTCATGAGAGATGTGATGGTGAAATAGGTGTCAAGCTGGAGATGTGATGGTGAACCAGTGTTTCATGAGGATGTGATGGTGAATATAGTGTCCATTATGGATTGGGATGGTGAAAAAGGCACCATGATGGAAGTGACTGCTAAAACAAAATGTCACGTGGGTTTTGATGGTGAAATAGGTGTCATGATGGATGTTGATGGTGAAACTATCGTAGTGAAACAGGTATCTTGATGGACGTGAAGGCGACAGGTACAACAAGTGAGTGACATACCCTGAACTCTGGAAGTCGTCCTCATACTCAAAGTACATCCTGCATATCTGAAACCATCACAGCTGTCTGTTATCTCCCTAAATGCACCTCCCATAGTTAAGCATGGTCTGTCTCCCACTATTACCTCCCTCAATGCAATATATCCATGGTCTCACAGTTATCTCCCTATTTTTCTAGAATGCCCCGCCTGTCCAATCTCAGACAGTGACTTCCTGCCAATTTTCATGCATCTGAAATCTCTCTTGTTTGACTGTGACAATCATGACCAGACTGGGCTTCCACCCCTTGATATACAGGTTTTTGCATTTCTTGGACTGACCCTTTTTTTGTGGATCAAAATCATGAATTTTATGGATATTTGCACCAAAAACCCATCACCATCCTCCTTTGTCATAGGAGCTATGTGTGACAGATAGTACAAAGACCTCCGACCAGAGTCCCTTTCTTTGCCCTTGGAAGCTGAAGACAGAACAGTACAATACACTCATTTTAGTCCTCCTCTCTTCCCCTACAAAACACATTCTAATGCCACCATGAGAGAGAGAGAGAGAGAGAGAGAGAGAGAGAGAGAGAGAGAGGGAGAGAGAGAGAGAGAGAGAGAGTGCGTGAGAGCGTGTGTGTGTGTGGAGCAGCAGCACTTGTCTGATTTTATGTTAGTGGTAGTGCATCCAGTCAATACTGATACTCGACATGAAAAAAGACATGTAATCTCTGTATGTTTATATACACGCAACAACATTTTTTCTTTTTTTGCTTACAAGGCAATTAATACTTACTTTACATGGGTTCAAACTCATTTTTTTCATCTTACAATAACTCATAAATCAAACTATCTTGCAAACTAGATACAATACAGGTGAAATTTGATGTGGCCTCTAATCATTACCCCTTCAAAGCAGTGAATTTCAGGACTCTGCTGTCATTCTGAAAATATAACCCACACCACACTTTCAAGGCTCACTGGGCACGCACACACTCAGGCTCAGCAGTCAATGTACCTGGTGGTTTGCTGCTGTTGCTGGAAGTGAGTGACCCTGAGTTGAGGAATGGCAGGTCACCAAGGGAGCTCATACTGCTGCCTGGAGCCTTGCTTTCCTTGCTTATGCCATCCCCAGCACCACTCTTTCCTCCGTCCTTCTTCTCTCCCCCCTTTGTCTCCCCGCACTGACAGCACACATACATGCACACAATACACAGCGAAGTACAGATTAAACTCTCTGAAACACTTTTATAGATCTACACCACACAGCACTAATGTATCAGCCCTGCACACTGATGCAGACCGTCACACACCCGAACAACATCAATGTAAGTGCCCAAATACAGTCCCTTGCAGTTGGCTGAGCTATAAACAACACGAGCTGAATTGAATTGAACAACACTGTTCAACACACACATGCACAGTTTTATTTTTATACACCTGTTATATGTAAAAAACAAACAAACAGAAAAAATAGAATTGTAAATCCCAACTATCACTTTGCTTCCTAATCATCACTACCATCACCATCATAACAATCATCATCACCATCTCGGAGATCTTGGCCCACAGACTGCTGGAAGAATATGTCCCACAATAGCTGTGAGATAACTGACTGTTCTAGTGAACCAGCACATGTGGAAACCGCACCGTATCTATCACCCAGCATCCAGCTGGTCTGTTCTGCACTCTGGGTCCAGTGCGTTGTCTGATCAGGACAAGACACATCATAAATGTGTATGAGGGTAACATATGGAGAAAATGGAAATAACTTTCTTGCATGCCATCAGACTCATTTATTAGACAATGAGAGAGAGAGAGAGAGAGAGAGAGAGAGAGAGAGAGAGAGTGAGTGTGAGTGTGTGTATGTAAAAATACCACAATCAAATGCTATTCCATGCACAGGCCCCTTTATAATTTCTCTCTCACAGTTATGTTGTTATGTTACTGTTAACTGTTGCCTTAACCGTTGCCTGAAAACGCCATGACAGGACACAAAACACACCTAATCCTCAGAGTCAACATTAACTGCCATCTGCAAAGCGAGCGAAAGGCACAAACACACATGGTCCTTTGAGTTACTGTTAACTGTCACCTGCAAACAAAGTGACATGACATCTGCTCTTAGTTACTTTTAACAGCCATCTCTGAACAGAGCAACATGACACAAACACATCTGCTTCTCTGTGCTACTGTCAACTGCCGCCTGCAAACTGTGCAATATGACACAAGCACACCTGTCCTCTGAGTTTCTTTTAACCACAACCTGCAAACAAAGCAACATGACACAAGCACACCTGTCTGTTACTTTTAACAACCATTTGTAAACAGAGTAACATGATACAAACACATCTGTCCTCTGTGTTTTGCCAACTACCACCTGAAAACACGGCAACATGACTTGCGGACTTCGTCTTCTGTTATGCTAACTTCAACATGCAAACAGAGTGACATGGCACAAGCACACCTGTCCTTAAAGTTATTTTTAACCGACACCTGCAAACAGAGCAGCATGACAAACACACCTGTCCCCCGAGTTACTTTAACTGCCACCTAAAAACAGAGTGATATGACAAATGCAAACATCATCTGTCCTTTATCTTAAGAGCCACCTGTAAACAGAACGACATGACACAAAGGTGTGTGGCCATGGTAGCAGTTACCTCCTCAATGCACTCCGCACTGGAATATGAGACGGGCGACTCTTGGAGAGTGGACTAGGTGCCCCCTCTGTGGGATCGCAGCTGAAAGGTCACATCATGGTCCACTGTCATTAGCACACTGACCCCCCAGCCTGACTTGAACTTTATTGCCATTGTGCTATTTGTAAAATCTGTACCTGTGTCATTGATCTGACCTTCACTATCACTGAGCTGTTTGTACACACTGTACCTGTGTCACTGATCTGACCATGGTGATCATTGTGCTGTCTGTACACACTGTACCTGTGTCACTGATCTGACCTTCATTATCACTGTGCTGTCTGTACACACTGTGTACTGTGTCACTGATCTGACCATGGTGATCACTGTGCTGTCTGTACACACTGTACCTGTGTCACTGATCTGACCATGGTGATCACTACGCTGTCTGTACACACTCTGTGTCACTGATCTGACCATGGTGATTACTGTGCTGTCTGTACACACTATACCTGTGTCACTGATCTGACCATGGTGATCACTGTGCTGTCTGTACACACTATACCTGTCACTGATCTGACCTTCATTATCACTGTGCTGTCTGTACACACTGTACCTGTCACTGATCTGACCTTCATTATCACTGTGCTGTCTGTACACACTGTACTTGTGTCACTGATCTGACAACACTGCTTATGTCACTGATCTGACCTTTCATTATCACTGTGCTGTTTGTACACACTGTACCCGTGTCACTGATCTGACCATGGTGATCACTGTGCTGTCTGTACACACCCTATCTGTGTCACTGATCTGACCATGGCGATCACTGTGCTGTCTGTACACACTGTACCCGTGTCACTGATCTGACCATGGTGATCACTGTGCTGTCTGTACACACTCTACCTGTGTCACTGATCTGACCTTCATTATCACTGTGCTGTCTGTACACACTCTACCTGTGTCACTGACCTGACCATGGCGATCACTGTGCTGTCTGTACACACTGTACCTGTGTCACTGATCTGACCTTTGTTATCACTGTGCTGTCTGTACACACTGTACTTGTGTCACTGATCTGACCTTCATTATCACTGTGCTGTCTGTACACACAGTACCTGTGTCACTGATCTGACCATGTTGATCACTGTGCTGTCTGTACACACTGAACCTGTGTCACTGATCTGACCGTGGTTATCACTGTGCTGTCTGTACACAGTCTAACTGTGTCACTGACCTGACCATGGTAATCACTGTGCTGTCTGTACACACTGTACCTGTGTCACTGATCTGACCTTCATTATCACTGTGCTGTCTGTACACACTGTACTTGTGTCACTGATCTGACCTTCATTATCACTGTGCTGTCTGTACACACTCTACCTGTGTCACTGATCTGACCATGGCGATCACTGTGCTGTCTGTACACACTGTACCTGTGTCACTGATCTGACCATGGCAATCACTGTGCTGTCTGTACACACTCTGTGTCACTGATCTGACCATGATGATCACTGTGCTCTCTGTACACACTGTACCTGTGTCACTGATCTGACCATGGCGATCACTGTGCTGTCTGTACACACTCTACCTGTGTCACTGATTTGACCATGGTGATCACTGTGCTGTCTGTACACACTCTACCTGTGTCAATGATCTGACCTTTGTTATCACTGTGCTGTCTGTACACACTCTACCTGCGTCACTGATCTGACCTTCATTATCACTGTGCTGTCTGAACACACACTACCTGCGTCACTGATCTGACCTTCATTATCACTGTGCTGTCTGTACACACTCTACCTGCGTCACTGATCTGACCTTCATTATCACTGTGCTGTCTGTACACACTCTACCTGCGTCACTGATCTGACCTTCATTATCACTGTGCTGTCTGTATACACTCTACTACCTGCATCAATGATCTGACCTTCATTATCACTGTGCTGTCTGTACACACTGAACCTGTGTCACTGATCTGACCTTGGTCTTCAATGTGCTGTTTCAGTGTCTGGACACCCTGTACCTGTGTCACTAGTCTGATCTTAATAATCACTGTTGTCTGTCCTCTATGTATCTGTCTCACTGACCTTACCATGATGAATACTGTGCTGTCTGTACAGTGTGTCACTAATCCTGACTTTAATCATAACCACCCTCCATTCACACAGAGGTCAACAGAGTTATATTGTGTGATTGTAACACCTTCAATTCCAACTGAGGTCAACAGTTATGTCCTCAAGTTGTATTCATCTTCCATCACAGTGAGTCAACAGTTATGTCCTCTGGTCATAGCTACCTTCCATTCGCATGGAGGTCAACAGTCATGTCCTCTGACCCTTCAATCAACCTACAGACAATGATGCTGTCCTGTGTGGCAAGAAAAACAGCCTGTCGATAAACCTCTGGGAAGTAATGATTTGAGCATTTCCTTGTCTCTTATTTTCTTTATCTGAGAACGACCTGTCAATTATTTACTTGTCTGTTTTGTATTGTGTATAAAATAAGCACTGTTTTGCATGCTGTCTGGTGTCTCCACTTACATGTTACAGTGTATATCAAAAAGTAATGTCAGAGCAGAGAGTGAAATCTAAAATAGCTAGTTATCATCGCTACACATCATATATCATAATAAGGTGTATAGGCTAAAACAGTCTTTTGTCTACTATATCTATCTCCAGAATTTTTCATTTTTGAGGGTACACAGCATTTGCTGGATGACCATCTTCCAATGTTAAGATCCTTCTGGACATGAATATTTGTCACACACTGTTTTAACATTTTTGACCGATGGTAATGCTTCCAAACATTGTTAGTAATAAGAATGTGCACATGGCACAGGGGTGTACTTTCACCTAGAGTTAATTCAATCGAGTCTTGTCGGAAGCCGGTTTCCAACACTGTTCACACTGCCTGATGTCGTGTCGGACACATACTTCCGACAGAGTTTGACGACTTTAAAATCACACTGCCTTTTTTTAAAGGGCAATAAATCTCGTTTCAGCGAAAGCTTAGGCTTTTTTTTTTTTTTTTTTTTTTAGTTGCTTCCTTAGACTGTTCTTCGTGCATTCTGTAGTAGTTTTATACAGATTTGAATTGTCCTACTCTCGGTTCCTGCAATCACACGATTCTGAACATGATCACATGTTTCTGAGTGGTTCAAGCATTTGTGGTCAAATTCTGGTGTTTTATGCAGTTGTCATAAATGTACTATTCGCTGTAGGTCATACAAAGTGCTCAAAAGTGTAACTGAACTTGTGTGTGGGGATAGAGAGCATGAAGAAGTGGATTACAGTGTCCACAAAAGGTTTTGTTTTTCTGCAAATGTGCATCATTCTGGATTACTTACATCATGTGAACTGTGTGGATTCCTCACTGAAGGTAGCATTTTTGATAAAGATATTGTTTTTTTTCTATCCAATGGTGTATGTTTCATGCTCCTAGGTGAAGTCATTGATTTTTTATGATTTTTTTAAAACTGACAAAAATCATGTGATCTGAGGGACAAACTGGTCCATTTTAGCTGTGACTTGATTGAGTTAATACTGGTTCTCATTCATATTTCCGAAAATGTGCTTCAAATGAGAGTATGCATCAAGCTTCAAAGTAAGAACTCATGCATGACATCTTGCACACACTTAAAATTCTATCATTAACCGTCAGAAGAGAAGGCCAATTTGGCTACTGGTTCCAATGACACATGGTATGAATCCTCCATAGAAAATTCAGTGAAAATGAGTGAAAAACTAAGTGACTGCTATTCAACTGTTGAACGCACAAAATGAATAATCAGTACCAGCATGCAGCTCTTCACCCTTCAAAAATAGGCAGCCCATTTGTGTAAATCAGAGTGTGGGTTGTAGTGCTTGGAGCTGGATCTCTAAATGAGGGTAGTGCTACATTAGAATTCTGAAAAACAACTCATTTAATATGAACAGATTTTTGGTAGTAGTTTTCACACTAAGATAATATCAGTTCAAAATGCACAGTATTTTCTTTTCTTTTCTTTTTTCTTTTTTTTAAAACTAGGATAAAATGAAACATCACGTATTGTTTAAGAGCCTTGTATATGCACTCCTTCTCTCATCCTGATCTGAACTCAGGGAATGCTAGGCTTTCAGAAAATTATCATTTCCACATTCAGATTTGCCACAAGATTTCTGAAGTCACTGACTGCAAACTGAATCGTGCCAAAGAGAAGTTTCCTGAATGTTCCTCTAACAAACAGATGCTGAAAATTAAATCTCTTATTTTGTGACAGAAAGCCAACAGCCATGAGGTACAAGACTGAAACAAACAAACGGTAAAACTATGTAAAAAGCACAAAAAAAACACAAAAAAATTGGAGAGATAGGAACACTCAACATGTTGCTGCCAACTAAGATGCAAGATGACACAATCAATTGATAGTTGAAAGAAATATTTTACATGGAAAAATGATGATGAAAAAATATGCTTATGGTAGTAAAATTTGTGGAAAATTCATAATTGTTCTCTGCCAAGATGAATGTAGCCTTCACTGTTGACAGGTGTGCAACACCTTCGGTATTTATCTGTGCAGTGACACACAGGTCAGAGTACAGTACTGTATTTTGCTGTGGTTCTCCTACAAACATTGCACATATATATATATATATATATATATATATATATATATATATATATATATATATATATATCTGCTAACAATTGATACTGTCATACACAAGCCAATGTGCCATATAGTATTTTGCTTACTACTACAAGTACTGAATATATATTACCTGCTCTCTATACTGACACACACAGATCATTGTACAGTAGCGGATTTTGCTGTGGTACTACTACAATTACTGAACATCTATCACCTGCTATAAGTCTATAATGACAGAGTGGCCAGTGTACAGAACTGAATCTTGCTGTAATAATAACAGTGCATACTGTAAAGATATTGTCGGCAACCAATCTATACGGACACACAGAGGTCAGCATACGTAGCACATATATAGCAATAGTACTATCATGGATACTGTAAGGTACCAACTGCTATCTATCTATAGTTTCATACAGTGACCTATGTTCTGAACAGCATTTTGTTGTATTGCAACATACACAGAATAAATACATATATCACTTATTATCAATCTATTCTTCATACACAGGCCAGTGTGCATTAAAGCCTTTTGCTGTAGAATTATAACACAGTGGTGTATCATTTGTTATCAATCAATAAAATCATACACAGGCCAGCGCACACAGTCATGCATTTTGCTGTAGTGGTAGAGTCATACACAGGCAAGTGTACAGTAGTGCATTTGGTATAGTAGTGCTATCATACGCAGGCCAGAGTACAGCAGTGCATTTTGTAGAAGTACAACAACATACTGGACTGAAAAAATCTGCATCAAGCTGTATCCAAGCAAACCTGTGTACAGCCCCATCTTGAGAAATGCACAATGCTTGAGTAAAAGAAGACAATGTCCATTTCAGGACTGCTTGAACCATGACAAGTATGCAACAAAATCAATGAAACATGGGTTGTTTGTTTTTTTTTTATCTCCCCTCCCAAGGCCTTATAGGGTGAGCACAAACCTCCAATCATCATCATTTGCACAAGGCACTGGACAATGCCCCAGAGCACACTATGAGAAAGAGAGAAAATGCGCAAAGCAGCAGACAACCAATAGTTGTTCGCTTTCAAGCGATCCTGATTCACATAGTGTACTGGACAGAGGATAGACAGTGCATGAGCAGAGACAGGGTGGGACAGGTGTGGGAAAGGGAGACAGAACTGGCCATACTCCTGTAGTGACAGATATCAGAAAGAGCGGGACAGGGTATGACAGGGACAGAAATAGGAGAACTGAACATACATCTGGTGTATTGACAGACATTTGATGTGGAGAGGGACAGGATGACAGAGACAGAAGTAAGGCCATACAATGGTGTAGTGACAGATACTAGACATGGAGAGACAGAGATATGACAGGGACAGAGATAGGAGAACTGAACATATACACCCGGTGCAGTGACAGACATTTGATGTGGAGGGACAGGATATGACAGAGACTGGAGAACAGGCCATACACCTGGTGTAGTGACAGATATTAGATGTGGAGAGACAGGATATGACAGGAACAGGAGAACTGTCCATACACCTGGTGTAGTGACACATATAAGATGTGGAGGGTCAGGATATGACAGGAACAGAACTGTCCATACACCTGGTGTAGTGACAGACATTAAATGTGGATAGACAGGATATGACAGGAACAGAACTGTCCATACACCTGGTGTAGTGACAGATATTAGATGTGAAGCGACAGACATGATATGACAGAGAACAGAAACTGTCCATACACCTGGTGTAGTGACAGACATTAAATGTGAAGCGACAGGACATGACAGGGACAGAGATAGAACTGTCCATACACCTGATGCAGTGACAGACATTTGATGTGAAGTGACAGGATATGACAGGGACAGGGAGAACTGTCCATACACCTGGTGTAGTGACAGATACTAGATGTGGAGTGACAGGACATGACAGGGACAGAGATAGAAGAACTGTCCATACACCTGGTGTAGTGACAGACATTAGATGTGGAGTGACAGGGTATGACAGGGACAGAAATAGGAGAATTGTCCATACACCTGGTGTAGGACAGACATTAGATGTGGAGAGACAGGGTATGACAAGGACAGAAATAGGAGAATTGTCCATACACCTGGTGTAGTGACAGACATTAGATGTGGAGAGACAGGGTATGACAGGGACAGAAATAGAAGAATTGTCCATACACCTGGTGTAGTGACAGACATTAGATGTTGAGTGACAGGGTATGACAAGGACAGAGATATGAGAACTGAACATTCACCTGGTGTAGTGACAGACATCAGATGTGGAGAGACAGGATATGACAGGGACAGAAATAGAACTGGACATACACCTGGCGTAGTGACAGACATCAGCTGTACAGGAACAGGATAGGACAGGAACAGAGACAGGAGAAGCAAGGCATGCAATACAAGGTGCGATGACAGACATAACATGTATATGGAAGGGCAGCTCACAGACATAGGGGAGCAGGGCTATACATAACAGGGTGCTATGACACAGGGTGCTTGTATATTGACAGGACCGCGAAGGGCTTGATGACCTCAAGACGGGGACAGACAGCTCAGAGTCAGAACAGAGGAGACAGAGCAGAGAGTGAGTGCAAAGAATGTGCCCTGCTCAGCTCAACACCTGTTTCTGCTGCCCAATGACGGTGCCCTCCACTGCCTGAAACCGTTCACAACACCTTTCTTACTTCCTCTATCACCATCAGAACATCCACATGCTCCGGCCCACATCATTACAACAACATGGTGTCACACTAGACCAGTCCACATCACTACATCACCATGTCACAATAGACCAGTCCACATCAAAATGTCACTCTAGACCAGTCCACATCACTACATCAACATGGTCACACTACACAGTCCACATCACCACATCATCATGTCACACTAAACCGGTCACATCACCACATCATTATGTCACACTAAACCATTCACATCAACACATCTAAATGTCACATTAAACCAGTCCACATCATCACATTAAAATACCACATTAAACCAGTCCACATAACCACATCAAAATGTCACACTAAAAGAGCCACATCATCACATCAGAATGCCACACTAAACCAGTCCACATCACCATATAAAAGTGTCACACTATTCCAATCCACATCACCATGTCACATTTGACCAGTCCATACTGTTCCATCAACCCCAAACAAGACCATCCTCCAACAATGTAATGCAGGCAGCACACACACACACACACACCTCTCTCTCTGTCACTGAGACACATGAACTGACACAGTGATCAGGCTGCACTGATACAACTGGCTGGAGCCCTAGACACAACACCCAAAGCCAACAGGTGTTTAGTGTTGTTTAAAAATCACTGTTACCATCCAACAACAGAAAGCAGAGTTTCATTACACTGGCAGTGTCCAAACAGGCAAGCACAGACACACAGTGGAGGACAGACTCCAAGTCACTGACCTGTTGGACAACATGTGTAAGCCCCCTCCAGACGGTAGTACGTCATCAAAGAAGGAGTCATCATCATCACCCCCCCAGCAGGTCATCTACAGAACTGACAAGGCCGCTACTGCTCCCGTTATGATTACCCCCTGTTTTAGGAGGGGGAGTGCTGGGTAACGGGGGAGCACTCTTTTCCAAATTGCGCTGATTTCTGGCTTCCACAGAGTTCAGTGACCCGCTCTGCAACAGGAGGAGGAAAGATCCTACTAGCACAGTCCAGGATTAAAATAATGAAAAATTCATCCTCATGGTTTTGCTGAATAACTGAGGAGTATAAAGTATATAAAAAACTAGGACAAATTCAAAAAGTGAACAAAAAATAATCTGGTTCAAAATATTAACCATAAATCCCCAACCTTTCTACATGGCCATTCTGCTGTTAACAGATGTCTGGGGAGAACTGTCCTCACTTCACTTCCATTTTTCTACATGGCCATACAGCTGTTGACAGCCATCTGGGGAGAACTGTCTTCACCTCACTTCTGTTTTTCTACATGGCCATTCTGCTGTTAACAGCCATCTGGGGAGCACTTCTGTTTTTCTATATGGCCATACAGCTGTTGACAGCTATCTGAGGAGAACTGTCTTCACTACACTTCTGTTTTTCTACATGGCTATTCTGCTGTTGACAGCCATCTGGGGAGAACTGTCTTCACTTCACTTCTGTTTTTCTACATGGCCATTCTGCTGTTGACAGCCATCTGGGAGAACTATCTTCACTTCACTTGCTTTTCTACATGGCCATTCTGCTGTTGACAGTCACCTATGGACAACTGTCCTCCCTTCTCCATTTCTGGTTTTTCTACATGGCCATTCTGCTGTAAGCCATCTGTAGATACTTCATTGCCATTCTGTTGTTGACAGCACTTTGGGGCAAACTGTGTCCTCACTTCTCCACTTGTGATGATTTTCTTCATAACATGGCTATTCTGCCAACCATTTGGTGAGAACTGTCCACACTTCTCCTTTTCTGTTTTTCTACACAGCCATTCTGCTGCTGACAGCCCTTTGAGACTTGCTGTTTTGACTACTTTAATGTCTCTTATCAAGTGATGTTCAAAGAAAACGTAAGTTTTGAAAATTCACTTGTTAGTTTTGTGCCATGTGTAACATATATATCATCTTGAGCTCTGTTTTGTGTTCAGACTGGTACTGCTGTTATGTCTGACTCGTGAGAATGAGGGATGCACCTCCCGCTACCTCACTTCCCCTCCTAACCCAGTATGTGAGGTGTAACTCACCTTGGTTGTTTGTGACTCGCCTTGTGAGAAAGGATGTCCCCCACCTCCCCTGACACCACAGTTCGACACTGCAGGAACAGTCTCTTGTACATGGTCAGAAACTCCTCAAAGTCTATGCCTGATTCAAACACACAAGCACGAACACACACACGTAAATTGGCATCTGAGAGACAATATAATCCGTGTTCCTACACCTCATAACTAGAGGCATCTTACACATTTGCACATTTTCACACAAAGGGTCCAAGGGAAGCATAGTTTTTTGGGTTTTTTTTTTAATCGCAAATACGATCATTTTTATGTGAACTTGCATACTATGGTCTTTTGCTTCACAGATACAGTAGTACATAACCTGGAGAGGAGAGAGGGTAAAGAGGGGGGGGAGATGGGTAGAGGAATGGGGAGTCAATGTTCCAAATACTTATGATCTTCAACTATTTGCAAAAGGAGCAGGGGGCAGCCAGATGATAAGATGATGCGCAATCTTCTTAACCTGCAATGTGTTCTTGTTTCCTAGATTAGTACACTCCAACCAAGACCACTTCCCCTTGTTTTTCATGCTCAACTCCAATGCTGACATGTTTTCAGTCTCACTCACTAAATTTCTTGACAATTTCAACGCCTGTCCTGCCATCATACTGAAATACAGAGTGCAGAGCAGAACAGAAATCACCAAAGGAAAGGTGATCCTGATGAGAACAAGACTGAGTTTTTACCAATCCAAATGAGGACTGCTTTTTCTCAAGAACAAGACTATCACTTCTCTGTTGTTTACAAGAGGAAAAACAGTCAAAAACCGAGAAAAAACTGGGCTCGCGAAAGAAAAAAAGTTGAAAGCAGTTTGCAAACTATGGCAACTCCCCTCAAAGGTGATTTTCACACTTTTTACAGGGTAGATTTCCAGACTGAGCCTTAAAAGCGACACTCCTAAAGCTGGGAAAGCCAGAGGGATATTTTCTGTCAAAAAATCCAGACCAAAATTTCCTTCAGACAGGAAGGCAATCTTTTAATTTTTTATGGGCAGGGCATATATATCTGAACCTGAAAAATGGTACCCCTACTCAGATATCCATATATGTCCAGTCTTGTGTGCGTTTTTTTTTTTTTTTTTAATTCAATGCTTTTTCATTCAATAGTACAACACAATTCATTAACACATAACAATAATCTGTTGGAGAGGAAGGGGTAAGAACTACATTCCTCAGATGGACCACAATCCACCTGGATCGACATTGTCAAATGATTAAAAAAAAAATCAGAACATATTCCTTTCCTAGGAAAATGCCAAGCAGCTCAACAGTCAACATTCATTTGTACAAGTGTAAACAAACAAACAAAACCCTCTTACCAAGACACCAACAAAAGAACCAAGAAATAAACAGGAAAGACTACAGAGAAATGAATAAGATGAGACAGAATATAAAAAGTACTCATATGCCTGAGAACTCCTCAAGATTTCTGACCCTGCCTCTTTCCCCAGGAGGGCATTCACATCGATGCATGAATATATCCATTGCAACAGATTATTCAGTTGGATGCATGTAATGGGTCTACTCCTCTCTAAAGCAAAGGAGAATATTTTGCATGCATAATGCGTACATTTCAATTACAAATCTCTTTTTTAAAACACTGAAAACTAGGGGGAAAAAAAAAAACCACCCAAAAAGCTCAGGAATCTACATTTGTACACAAACAGCTGAGCCAACAATAAAATAAAGTTAAATAGACAGCATTCCAAACAGAACACCAAGTCGTCGCTATAACCAATACTGACAAAATGTGTTGCAGTCCAGACTGTAACTCTAACCGAGCCTCAAGAACAAGGTAACACTTCCACCATAAATGGTCACTAGTCTCAATGTCCAGTCTGTAATCTGTACTTTTCCTGTGATGTTAATACCTGTCCAGTCTATGTTCTGTATTTCTTGTATGATGTTCATACTTGTCCAGTCTGTAATCTGTACTTTTCCCTATGATGTTTATGCCTGTCCAGTTTGTGCTCTGTATTTCTTGTATCATGTTTATACTTGTCCTGTCTATAATCTGTACTTTTCCTATGATGTTTATGCCTGTCAAGTTTGTGCTCTGTATTTCTTGTATGATGTTTATATTTGTCCTGTCTGTAATCTGTACTTTCATATGATGTTTATGCCTGTCCAGTTTGTGCTCTGTTTTTCTTGTATGATGTTTATATTTGTCCTCTCTGTAATCTGTATTTTTCCCGATGATGTTTATGCCGGTCCAGTTTGTGCTCTGTATTTCTTGTAAAATGTCCCTCTGTCTCATTGTCTTAACTGTTCAACCTATAATTAGCGTCAAGTTTTACTCATCATTGCCCAGCTGACCACACAGAACCCTTTCAGGACTGTCCAGCTCATATAGGAAAAAATGTCACACCAATGTACAAGATATACACTTGGATTTTTTACCATCGGATAAAAAAAGAAAAAAAAAATAAAGAAAGATCTTAGAATTCTACCCAAACTACATTAAAATAAAGCCATATGGGCAAACAGACATTGCAGAATGGACAACTAGCGTCCACTCTGGGCAGTGTGAAGGATTTTCACTGTCTAATTGCCAGATTACATCCTAAACTGGCTTGTGATAAATCATCAGATGACAATAAATACTTAATAATTTAAAGAATAACAATAAGGGAAATACTTAATAATTTAAAGAATAACAATAAGGGTATGGTCCACAAAACAGAAAAACAGTAGACAACAGTAAAGAATGACTAAAATTAATTTTAGAAAAGGCATAGCACAGGAAAGTTACATAAAGGAGGATATTGCTAGTACAGAATTTCCAGAAGGCATGGCAGCTATTTATACTGCAAGACCATTAGCATCCACTGCATCCACACAGGGATCTGTCATCTGCTCTGTAATATGAACCAACAATAGACACACAGAAAAAACAATGTGAAGACTGGCTCAGTGAAAAGTGTCTTCTGTGAGCAAATTTTCGAGGTTCATCAACAAACGTTTAGGTCTGATCATAAGTTATCGCAACATGCATACAGCCAGTGGATCTGGAGGAACCTGGTGAACTGTTCTTCAATGTGGTGCTCCAGAGTCTCCCAATAGAGTAGAGGAGGAAGAAGAGGAAGACAAAGAAGATGAGTAGAAGAAGAAGAGGAAGAAGAAGAAGAAGAAGAAAAAAAAAGAGAGGAAAAGAAAAAGAAGAAAAACTGCAACAAACGTTAAGTCAATTTATAGACCCAAATTCACTGAGAGATCTTCATATCTAGTACAACTTCAATGTTATCAGTGAGTTAAATCAACAGAGTCAGTATTGATAGAGAACGTCATTTTTTTTTCAGATTCACCCTAGATGCAGAGATTAGGTCTGTACAATTAGCATGGAACTTGAAAGTCTGGGGCAAAATGCCACACAACACAAACACAGAGATCACAGTATTCCACTACAGCAGGCAAGGCCATCACTTTCTCATTCCATAGCTCTCAAAACACAACAGTAAAAATAAATGCTCATAAAACTAACACTGTACATGACACTGACACAAGAACAGAAAAGAGGAAAAAACAAACACATGCCAGTCCTCCCTAGTTGTAAACTTCACGGCCGTCACTAAAGAATACAGCTAGAAATAGAACCCTTATATTAAACTGTCCCTTTGTGAGCCCATGCAATCCTCCCTACTCTGCATGCTGTCAATGATGAAGACTAGTCAGGGAACCCATGTGTTGGACAGTCCCTTTGTGCCCATTTCATGGACTGCATCTGCCATGTTGGTGTCACTATACAGTATCCATTTTGCCTTGACCCATGTTGTCACCCGGTTTCATTGGCTTGCATCCATTTTCATGGTACAAAATGATAAATGTCACAAGGGTAAATTTTGTCACTTGAATTACCATAGTGAATCTGTACCACTCTTGGGGTCTGATCTTTTTTTTATTTTTTAAACTGAAAACCCTCTCTGTTCACCCAGTAGCAAAATGGGTACCTGATTCAGCTCAGGAAAGGTTAAAGGCCACAGAAGGAGAGGGATGGGTTCCCCTTTCATCATCACGCCATGCTCCAGACACAGTGAACCTCTGACAGATCAAGGGCTCTACAGCCAACAGACTATGACAACTTCAACTTAAAAAAAAAATTATTTTAATTGGCTCCATTTGTTTGGCTATTCAAAGGGCACATAATGATCAAGTGGTAGCTGTAGTGATGCCATGACAAACAAACATTTCTCAGAGTTCTGTGAAACAGTTCTGTGTGTGTGTGTGTGTGTGTGTGTGTGTGTGTGTGTGTGTGTGTGTGTGTGTGTGTTCCGTCAGTACAACCTTGAGTTAATCTGACAATAAATTGGTTTCAGTCAGTCAGTGTGTGTGTGTGTGTGTGTGTGTGTGTGTGTGTGTGTGTGTGTGTGTGTGTGTGTGCACGCGCACTCTCTCAACACAGCTCTAACCTGCTTTTCTACCAGCATTAAAGTACTTGTTAGGGTCCACACTTCCACTGTCCTTCAGGGCTTGTTCTCTACTGTCCATCCAGGTAATGTTTAAGGGCAATCTGAGAATACTCGTTCCATAACATCTCCTTTCAACAGTCTTATCAGGTCATGCTATCAACAGACACGGCCATGGAGAACAAACTCAACAGTCCATGATCCGCAAACTGTCATGCTAGTAACAAACAGGGCCAAGGAGAACAAAGCAACACAGTCCAAGGTCCGCAATTGTCATGCTGTCTACAGACAGGACAACACAGAACAAGACAACACAGTCCATCATTCACAACTGTCATGCTGTCAACAGATAGGACCACTGACAAGACAACACAGTCCATCATCCTACTGTCCTTCAGGTCATGTCTAAGCACAATAGAATACTTCTCACAGTCTATAATCCAAAACCTTCATGCTGTCAACAGACAGGACCACTGACAGCTAGACAACAGTCCATCGTTCACAATTGTCATGCAGTTAACTGACAGGACCACTGACAAGACATCACAGTCTATCATTCGCAATTGTCATGCACTCAACTGGCAGTACTACTGAGAACAAAACAAGACAGTCTATGATCCACATCTGTCATGCTGTCAACAGACAGGACCACAGAGAACACAGTCCATGATTTACATCTGCCATGCTGTCAACAGACAGGACCACAGTCCATGATTTAAAACTGTCATGCTGTCAACTGACAGTATCACAGTCCATCATTCACAACTGTCATGCTGTCAACAGACAGGACCACAGAGAACAACACAGTCCTTCATTCACAATTGTCATGCTGTCAACAGACAGGACCTCTGACAACAAGACAACTCAGACCATCATTTCTCAATTGTCATGCTGTCAACAGACAGGACCACTGACAACAAGACAACATAGTCCATCATTCTCAATTGTCATGTTGTCAACAGACAGGACCACTGACAACAAGACAACATAGTCCATCATTCTCAATTGTCATGCTGTCAACAGACAGGACCGCTGACAAGACAACATAGTCCATCATTCTCAATTGTCATGCTGTCAACAAACAGGACCACTGACAAGACAACATAGTCCATCATTCTCAATTGTCATGCTGTCAACAGACAGGACCACTGACGAGACAACATAGTCCATCATTCTCAGTTCTTGTGCTGTTAACAGACAGGACCCTGGAAAACACAGTCCATCATTTATAACTGACATGCTGTCAACAGACAGGACCACAGAGAGCACAGTCCATGATTTATAACGGACATGCTGTCAACAGACAGGACCACAGAGAGCACAGTCCATGATTTACATCTGTCATGCTGTCAATACACATAACCGTAGAGAACACAGTCCATGATTTACTTCTGTCATGCTGTGAACAGACAGGACCACAGAGAGCACAGTCCATGATTTACTTCTGTCATTCTGTCAACAGACTGGACCACAGAGAACACAGTCCATGATTTACTTCTGTCATGCTGTCAACAGACAGGACCACAGAGAACACAGTCCATGATACACATCTGTCATGCTGTCAACAGACAGGACCACAGATAACACAGTCCATGATTTACTTCTGTCATGCTGTCAACAGACAGGACCACAGAGAACACAGTCCATGATACACATTTGTCATGCTGTCAACAGACAGGACCACAGTCCATGATTTACTTCTGCCATGCTGTCAACAGACAGGACCACAGAGAACACAGTCTATGATTTACTTCTGTCATGCTGTTAACAGATAAGACCACAGAGAACACAGTCCATGATTTACATCTGTCATGCTGTCAACAGACAGGACCACAGAACACAGTCCACGACACACAACTGTCATGCTGTCAACAGACAGGACCACAGAGAACACAGTCCATGATTTACTTCTGTCATGCTGTCAACAGACAGGACTACACAGAGAACACAGTCCATGATTTACTTCTGTCATGCTGTCAACAGACAGGACTACAGAGAACACAGTCCATGATTTACTTCTGTCATGCTGTCAACAGACAGGACTACAGAGAACACAGTCCATGATTTACTTCTGTCATGCTGTTAACAGATAGGACCATGGAGAACACAGTCCATCATTTACAACTGTCATGCTGTCAACAGACAGGACCATGGAGAACAAGGCAACACAGTCCATGGTCCACAACTGTCATGCTATCAAAGACAGGACCACTGACATCAAAACAGCACAGTCCATTATCTACAACTGTCATGCTTCAAGAGCACAGGCAACACATCAGAAGTTAAAAAAGCAACAACCATCCAATCAGGTACCTCTGGCTGTGATGGTGAAATAGCTTCCTTGAAAACAAACAGAACATAAAACCACTCAGCATGGAACAAAATGTAAATGAAAAAAAGAAAACAAAACAAAACAAGAAAAAAAAAAAAAAACAGAATTGCCAAGGTTCAAAAGCATGGAGCGTCGCATTTCCACATTTTAAGTGCAGTATTCCAAATTTAATCATAGCAGTCGTATGCAATGCGACAAGTCAGACTCAACAGCACTTTCAATTATAGTATGCTTCACACATGACAAGATGATGGACAAAGAAGATGGAAATCTTGTTACTTATTATGTACTTTTGACTTGACCTATAAAAAAATCAAAATGTCAGAAAGTCAGTCCAACTAAGGTGGTGAAATTACAATTGCCTAGAGTAATTTTTCTTCAACTTTTTTGTCCCTTCCTTACTGAACATGGCCTTTTTTTTTTTCTTTTTCTTTTTTATCAAACAAGTCTACAGTAAAAAAAATCTACGGCTATCTTGGTTTTACCTAAGCCACTGCCAAATCTGTGAAGCATTTTTTTTCTTCTTAGTTTTAGCTTTTTATTGTATCATTTCATCGCAAAGAGTAGCAGTGTAACACGGATACAAAACTATACCATGAGTATAGCACTTGGCAATATTGCAAAAAATACAAAATCAGTCTTTCTTTGCTTTCTGTCTATTTTCAGAAATGACCAAGATATAAATCATGGAAATCAAGTTGTCCATTTAACTGCTTACATGGATCAGATAATCAAAAAAAAAAGAAAAAAAAAAAAAAGAGAGAGAGAGAGAAAAACAAATCTCAACTATGTGAACCTGCTGCTGAAGAAACCATCTCAACCAGAAGCACGTTGTGACCCAGCTGCACAGGTTTACTGACGGCAGAGTGCCTACCCAACCATCCCCACACAGCCTTCATACTTTTCTTGAAATAACAGGTCACCTGCCCCTATCCTCTCCCTTTCTGTCTCCTCCCACCCATGCACATCCTTTACTTACTGCTGCTGAAGTCTCTCTGTCCACAGCCTGGAATTCATCATTGACGTATCTTTCCAGCATGTTTCTGGAACACAAATAATACATAGTCCTAGAACTCATCTCTGACATACTTTTTCAGCATGTGTCTGGAATACAAAAAACACACTGTACGCAGCCTGGAACTCATCACTGACATATCTTCCCAGAATGTTTCTGTCAGCCCTCCCATCCCCAGTGGAACATGGACTCCATTTCCCTCTGTGGACACTTACTTACTTTTTCCCTCTCTGGCACACGGATGTCTTTTTCCTTTGCAACACATCAACTCTCTTTCCATAGTTGGCAAAATGACTACCTTTCCCATCCATGGCATGCAGATTCCCTTCCCCTCTATGGCACACCGACTCCCTTTCCCTCAATGGCACAGACTGTCCTTTCCCTCCAAGGCACAATGACTCCCTATCCGTCTTTGGCACAGACTCCCTTCCCCTCCATGACACACTGACTCCCTTTCTCTGTGTGGCATACAGGCTCCCTTTGTGTCCATGGTACACTGTCTTCCTTTTTCAAAATAGCATACGGACTCCCTTTTCCTCTGTGGCATATTAAACCCTGATAGCACTATTCCCGGACCATTCCGGTATTACCTCCCTTAGACTGAATGGCGAAACCCGGAGCACTCCATGATGACATAGGTGACCTAAGTCACAGGTTATTATGACTTCAAAAGATTGAGAAACAAACATCCTGCGAAACCGGTTTTCACCAGAACGGGTTTAAGTTCCTTCCGCACATGCAAATACAGTGAATTTTGATTGGCTAAGAGGGTGATTTTTTTTTTTTTTTTGGACCAGTCGTGTCGGTCGTCTACCCCCTGCTCGGCAAGATGGCGGCAAACTTTCTGCCTCAGTTTGAAGACGCTTTCAAGGAACTTTTTGAGGATACTGACAGTAGGGACGAATTTGAGGGTTTTGACATCGAAAACTTAAACGACAGCGATGATGAGGTAAGAACTGTGCCATTCTCAATGGAGAATTGGGTGGAATGCAATCATGATTTGACCAGTCTTACCTCTGAAGGTGCTGCTGGTTGTGCTACTTCTCTACCCGAGGGTGCCGATCTTTCGGACTTTTCCAGGGTTTTTTTTTTTTGACTGAAAGTGACTTTAAGACAGATCTTTTGGACTTTTTCAGGTGGTTTTTTTTTTTTTGACTGAAAGTGACTTTGAAACTATGGCTGTGGAAACAAATCGCTGGAAAGTGAAAGATAGTTGATCATTTTTTTCCCTCAAAAACTGACTTACCTGTAATTATGCCAGTTACCAATGCCATTACTGGACAGTTCTGTTGATGCAAGTATCCAGATATCTTTGGATAGTCTTGCTGATACCTTTTTCATACCATTCATATTCCATTCAACATCAAAGATTCTAAAATAGTGAGCAAATGGCTCATGTTCTTTTATTTTGTCACACCTGGTTGTTAACTCTTTCATTCCTACTTTTCTATGAACCATTACTTCCTCTTGTTCCTAGATTCTTATACTACAAGTATTACCTTCCTTCCTGGATTTTGAGAAAAAAAGAAGTGTTAAGTGAGAACTGCCACATATGCCGTAGCAGCACAACCAGCCAGAATAGAGCAGCAACCACTTTCCCACGCTGTAAGGGCTGTCTGGCATCCATTCCATTCATAAACACTGCCCCCGCAAGCAACCCGGTCATGATGTGTACCGATGACACGACTCGCACTAAGTTCAAAGCGATTACTGCGAGAACCAATTTTCCAGACTGCAGGAAGGAAAGGAGGGATTTTGTGCTGCCCGGTTTTTCCGAGCTGCAGGAAGGAGGGGTACGACTTCTGCAAACCAGAAAACCAGGTGTAGGGATGAAAGAGTTAATTATATTCTTTTTGCCAATACAGTTATCATCAATTACGATGAAATCTCATTCATACAAAAGCTCATTGTCTGAGCTTTCCAGTGATATATGACTTTATAGAATCAGTTCAGTTATACATACTACAATAAGAGCTGTTTGACCTCACCCTGCTTCAAAAATGCACTGCTCAATGTTAATTCAGCCAGTAGCACTGAAAACTCTCTTGGGTTTATTCAGCGCTACTAGGGTTAACCCTCCCACCCTACCCCTGATTCCCCATTCCTCCATAGTACACCGTTTTCCTTTCCCTCCAAGGCACACCGACTTCCTTTCCCTCCATGGCACACTGGCTCTCTTTCCTCCATGATACTGACTTCCTGTCCCTCCATAGCACACTGACTCCCTTTTCCTCCAGAGCACACTGACTCCCTTTTCCTCCAGGGCACACTGACTTCCTGTCCTTCCATAGCACACTGACTCTCTTTTCCTCCACGGCACACTGACTTCCTGTCCCTCCATAGCACACTCTTTTCCTCCATGGCACACTGACTTCCTGTCCCTCCATAGCACACTCTTTTCCTCCACGGCACACTGACTTCCTGTCCCTCCATAGCACACTCTTTTCCTCCATGGCACACCGACTTCCTTTCCCTCCATGGCACACCCACTCCCCCTTTTCCTCCATGGCACACTGACTTCCTTTTCCTCCACGGCACACTGACTCTCTTTTCCTCCATAGCACACAGACTTCCTATCCTTCCATAGCATACCGATACCGACTCCCTTTCCTCCATGGCACACCGACTCTCTTTTTTCCTCCATGGCACACTGACTTGCTGTCCCTCCATGGCACACTGACTCCCTTTTCCTCCATGGCATACTGACTTCCTGTCCCTCCATAGCACACTGACTCTCTTTTCCTCCATAGCACACTGACTCCCTTTTCCTCCATGGCACACTGACTCCCTTTTCCTCCATGGCACACTGACTTGCTGTCCCTCCATAGCACACCGACTCTCCCTCCATAGCACACTGACTGACACTGACCCCTTTTCCCTCCATGGCACATACTGACTTCCTGTCCCTCCATAGCACACTGTCCCTCCATAGCACACTGACTCCTTTTCATCCATGGCACATTGATTCCCTTTTCCTCCAAAGCACACTGACTTCCTGTCCCTCCATGGCACACTGACTCTCTTTTCCTCCACAGCACACTGACTTCCTGTCCCTCCATGGCACACTGACTTCCTGTCCCTCCATAGCACACCGACTCCCTTTTCCTCCATGGCACACTGACTTCCTGTCCCTCCATGACACACTGTCTCTCTTTTCCTCCATGGCACACCGACTTCCTCGCCCTTGATGGCACAGACTCTCTTTTCCTCCATAGCACACTAACTCCCTTTTCCTCCATAGCACACTGACTCCCTATCCCTCCATGGCACACTGACTCCCGTTCTTTCTGTGGCACAGTTACATTCTTTCCCTTTTTCCTCCAGTTTTTATAATTTATAGGACAAGATGAACTGACACAACAACGGAAGATCAGAGACAGAAAGAGAGAGGGGAAGGAGGAAGAGAGGAGGGGGTGGTGAAGAAGGAGAATGGAGGAAAAAGAAAGAAAGGGAAGTACTGACTTGTTAAAAGCAGGAAACATATCCATAAAGAGTTCTCTCAGTTCATCTTTCTCTATGGTTTCCGCTGCCATCCTGCAACACAGTCACACATCACATGTTGCTGACATCACATTACATGCTTGGGCTTATTACCATAAATCAAAGTTTATCTCACATCACATCCTATATTATTATATGGTGAGTCACGGTTATTCATTTGGATAGTTTATACAAATCACCAAAAGCTAAACAGTCTAGAATAAAAGAAAAACAAAATTCCAATGCAATTAAATTTGGGGACACCGTGAACTGAACTGTGATTGACTCAAGGTAATTTGGGCACGAGACAAAAAATCTCACTGACTGATAAACTAAAAGCCAAAATGTTATAAACTTAAACACCTAACTCATCCCCTGATTCTTTCTTCTGTTCTGACTTCAATTATTTCAGTTAATGATAAGCTAAAAGCCAAAATGCTACATACTTAAACACATAATTGATCCCATGATTCATTCCTCTGTGCTCAATTCAGTTATTTCAGTTAATGATAAGCTAAAAGCCAAAATGCTACATACTTAAACACATAATTGATCCCATGATTCATTCCTCTGTGCTCAATTCAGTTATTTCAGTTAATGATAAGCTAAAAGCCAAAATGCTACATACTTAAACACATAATTCACCCCATGATTCATTCCTCTGTTCTCACTCCAGTTATTTCAATACATAATCAACTAAAAGCCAAAACGCTACAGACCTAAGCACAAAACTCATCCTCTGATTCTTTCCTCTGTTCTCACTCCAGTCATTTAAGTTAACACTTGGTATCAAACATCTCACAAAGATGACCAAAAAATGCTTCATTTTTGCTTCTTCAGTATACGTTTCAAGGTGAATGCAGCAGCAGAGTCATTCAATGCCCAGTGTAGCATGCTACACTCAAAAAGAAACAGTTCGCAGGTCTATGTTGTGACTTGTATTACATCACATCATATGGGTTTTCATCGTACATCACATTTTACACACATCGCATAGAACAGCTTACATTAAATCACAGTTGTTTTTTTTAATGCAACAATAGTTGGGGGGGGGGGGGGGGGTTGCAACAAAAAATATATTGCAAATGTCTCATTTGCAAATAGCACTTTGGAAGAGATAACCAGACCCATTTCAGGGCAAAATTTGCAATTATTTAGTGATCAATTCATGCAGTGTTTACAACATGCCATAGACTGTAGGGAAAGAAAAAAAAGTGCCCAAGAGTCTTAGAACAAAGATGAAATGCATCAGAAATTCAGGAAAACAGTTAAAGAAAGAGAAAAAAAATTGAAGTGGAAAAATAGCTTGAACTGATAATCTAACAACAGTAATAACAAATACAAACTTTAATCTATCTCCAGATCCTTCCCCTACTGCACCTTCTCTTCTGAAATTAAAATTAGAATATTAGCCTGTAACCAAATCCGGTGTTTGCCTGGGGGGACTGATGTTTTTGAGTTGGAACCAATGGGACTGGATTTGGACAGTTGAAAACCTTCCACGACCACCTAGCAGTCAGTAGGTACCCATACAAGTTCAGCAAAGGTTCAACTGGTACAAGCGCCTGTTGAGGGCTCCCCCCCCCCCCCCCCCCCAACCCTCCTTCCATAAACCCGTGCCTGGATGCCATCAAATCTGAGGTATTTTGTTTAAAAAAAAAACCAAACATTTCAGCCATTAGCTGGTATACACCAAATGTTCGGATCAGTTAAAAACTTACTCTGTCATAGTCCTCAAATTTTTTCCTGGCATCTTGTATCTGTTCCTCTCTGTCAAACTCTGAAACAAAAGGCTGCTTTAGAGAGAGAGAGAGAGAGAGAGAGAGAGAGAGAGAGAGAGAGAGAGAGAGAGAAGAAGCAGACAAACAGAGGAAAGGGGTCAGGCAAGTGTAGGAGAGGATGAGAGAGACAGAGAGGGAGGGATGGGAAGAGGGACATATGGAGGGAGAAAGGCAGCAGGGAAGAGAGAGATGAACAACAACAACAACAAAAAAAAACCAGATAAAATAAAGGCAACTTTACTGTTCATGTCATATTGTGTTACTTTTTGTTATGAATGAAGCATCTGTACTAATAGATTTAGGATGAAATTGTGAGGCAGCAGCAATGCATTTCTTCTCAATGTACATTCACTAGTGGTAAGCAGCAATCTATATTACTGGTATAATTCTTAAGTGAAGCACCTACAGTACCATTTATAAAGCAACAGCATGTGAAGCCATGTGTAACATCACATAAAAACAATCCCCCTGCCCCATCCACACCCAAGTCATTCTATGGCGTCTCAGCAACAGCAATGTCTATGGGGTATCCATGTCAGGCCATTACCCACCAGAGATGACACTTCACTGGTACCTAGCCATATCAGGGTGATCAGCCATCCCTGTTTCATTCAATGCCTTGCAGACCCCATACTGACCTCGGTTACTGCAATATCATTGTACACTGTCAGACAGTCTGTCCCTGAGTGACACGGTCCCTACTCCCTCCACATACCTGACCATAGTAACTGCTGTCACTGCTTCGTCCTTCCTTTCTTCCCCTTTTTCAAATCCATTCCCTGCCCTTCTCAAACTGGTCTCTCTCCATCCCTCAACCCAACCATCCCACATCCACCATGAGCCTTATATACAATAGTGTTCATTTGATTTTTATTTTCATCCTGTGTCCATACCTTTGTGCTACAAAAAAACATGTTTTATCACATCATTCAGTGTTCATCATTATCCATCCCCCACAACAGACGTAATAACTACCTGACAGACATCACAACAGACAAAAACAGTAACCTGACATATATCACAACAGACATGACATCTACCTGACATAATTTGCAGCAGACTCAACAACTACATGATGTATATAATAACAGAGATGACTACATAACGTAGATCGCAACAGACAAAACTACCTGACAGCCACCTCAGCAGACATAATGACTACCTACCATGCATCAAAAGAGACATAACTACCTGCCATATGCCCCAACAGAAATAACTACCCGACATCTATCACAAAGATATACAATATCTACCTAACATCCACCACTGCTGACATGATAACTACCTTATGTGTGATATACATCATAACAGACATAATAGCTATCTGATATCCATCACAACAGACATAACAACTATCATATATACATCACAACACACACAAGTACCTGACATTGACCAGAGAAGATGTAATAACTACCTGACATCCATCACAACAGACATAGTAGTAACTAACTGACACACATCACAACAGACACAACTACCTGTCATCCATTGCAACAGACATAATAGCCACCTGACATACGTAAAACAGACATTACAACCACCTGACAAAGATCAAAACAGGCACAACAATTACTTGACATATATCACAACAGATGTAACAATGACCTGACATATATCACAAAAGAAACAACAGCTACCTGACTCATATCACAACAGATGTAATAACACACACATATTACAACAGACAACTACCACCTGATGTATGTTTGTCATATACGTTAGGTACCTGACATCCATCACAACAGACACAATAGCTATCTGACAAACATAGCTACTTGACAAACATCACAACAGATTTGAAATAAATCATTGCAGACACAATCACTATTTGATATACATCACAACAGACACAACTATTTGCCATACATCACAACAGATGCAACTACCTGACATACATCACAACAGATGCACCTATACCAGGCGTTTGACATCCATCACAACAGACAAAACTGCTATTTGACATCTATCACAACAGAGATAGCAACTATTTGATATGCATTATAAGAGACACAACAACTACCTGACATCCTTCAAAACAGACACAACAATTTGACATCCATCACAACAGACACAACTACAACTTGACCCACATAACAACAGACCCAGTAACAATAAGATATATCCAAATTTACACACACTGCAAACTCTACCTTTGGGTAGTGCTGATGGCTGCTACTTTCTACCTCTTCGTCTTGCTGGAGATGAGCAGCAGCAGAGCACAGACAGAAAAAGTGTTAGTGCCCATACAACCTTCTGCCACAATCAAACACCACTGTCACCACCACCACAACACATCACCTCTGACACATCACCACTACAACCACCATCCACACAGCACAACACAGCCCACAGCAACAGACTGTAATATATGTCTAACATCAACACTGACTGTAAATGGCAAATGTCAACACTGACTGTAACATGGCCAACATCAACATGACTGTAACATGGCCAACATCAACACTGACTGTAACATGGCCAACATCAACACTGACTGTAACATGGCCAACATCAACATGACTGTAACATGGCCAATGTCAACACTGACTGTAACATGGCCAACACCAACACTGACTGTAACATGGCCAACATCAACACTGACTGTAACATGGCCAACGTCAACACATTACTGTAACATGGCCAACATCAACACTGACTGTAACATGGCCAACATCAACACTGACTGTAACATGGCCAACGTCAACATGACTGTAACATGGCCAACATCAACATTACTGTAACATGGCCAACATCAACACTGACTGTAACATGGCCAACATCAACACTGACTGTAACATGGCCACGTCAACATTACTGTAACATGGCCAATGTCAACACTGACTGTAACATGGCCAACATCAACATGACTGTAACATGGCCAACGTCAACATAACTGTAACAAGGCCAACGTCAACATGACTGTAACAAGGCCAACGTCAACATGACTGTAACATGGCCAACGTCAACATGACTGTAACATGGCCAACGTCAACATGACTGTAACATGGCTAGCTTCAACACTGACTGTAACATGGCCAACGTCAACACCGACTGTGACATGGCACGTCAACCTGACTGTAACATGGCTAGCTTCAACACTGACTGTAACATGGCCAATGTCAACACACCGACTGTGACATGGCTAACGTCAACATGACTTTAACATGGCCAACGTCAACATGACTGTAACATGGCCAACGTCAACATGACTGTAACATGACCACGTCAACATGACTGTAACATGGCCAACGTCAACACCGACTGTGACATGACTAACGTCAACCTGACTGTAACATGGCCAACACCAACACTGACTGCAACATGGCCAACGTCAACATTACTGTGACATGGCCAACATCAACACTGACTGTAACATGGCCAACATCAACATGACTGTAACATGGCCAACGTCAACATAACTGTAACAAGGCCAACGTCAACATGACTGTAACAAGGCCAACGTCAACATGACTGTAACATGGCCAATGTCAACATGACTGTAACATGGCCAACGTCAACATGACTGTAACATGGTTAGCTTCAACACTGACTGTAACGTGGCCAACGTCAACACCGACTGTGACATGGCTAACGTCAACCTGACTGTAACATGGGCTAACGTCGTCACTGACTGTAACATGGCTGATGTCAACACTGACTGTAAGCGCTATACACAGCAGCTATCGTCAACACTGATGAACACACCATTGATGTCAACACTGACTGTAACAGATGGCTAATGTCAACCCCGACTGTAACATACAGCTATCACTGACACTGGTGAACACACGGCTAACGTCAACACTTGCATGTAATATGTGATTAACTTCAATACTGACTTTAACACTTGGCTATCGTCAACACTGAGTACAACACACTCCAGTTGTCAATACCGATTGTAACATAGGATGCACCATAGAACAGTTGCAGATTCTACAGGAACAAACGTAATCACATCCATGATCTGCAGGGTGTGATCAGTGATAATGGTCTGTTCACTACGGACAGTCCCATGATACTACCAGTGATAATGGTGTAAACAGTACAGACAATCCAGGATACAGTCACTGACAGTAATCTGTACAGCGCCAACAGTCCACGGTAGAAACGGCGACAGTGGTCTGTACAGTACAGACAGTCCACAATGTAGTTAGTACTGGTGTGTTCAGTAAAAACAGTCCAAAATGCAAACAGTGATAGTGGTCTGTACAGTACAGACCATCCACAATACCAACACTGATAGTGATAAGCACACTACAGATAGTCCAGGATACAGTATAGTGGTCTGTACAGTACACACAGTCCAGGATAGAATCAGTTTTAGTGATATGTACACAGAACAGGCAGTAAAGGATACAATCAGTGATACTCATGTGTACAATGCAATACAGACAGTGCAAACTACAATCAGATGATGGTGGTGTATGTAGCATAGACAGTCCAGGATACAATCAGCAGTAGTGGTGTGCTCAGTATGGACAGTCCACAACACAGTGATAGTGATGTTCACATGCACACAGTCCAAGATACAATCAAGTGGTTCGGGTCAGTTCAGTACAGACAGTCCAGGATACAGTCAGTGATAGTGTCTTGTACAATAAAGACAGTCCAGAAGCACTGATAGTGGTCTATACATTACAGACAGTTCACGACACAATCAGTGACAGTGGTGCGTACAATGCAGATAGTCCACAATACAAACAGTGACAGTGATGTTCACAGTAAAGGTAAGTCAGTCCAAGATACAATCAGTGGTTCTTGTCTGTAGAGTACCGACAGTCCAGGATACAATCAGTGATGGTGTCTCGTACAGTTAGAAGGTTCTGATAGTGATCTATAATGACTGACAGTCCAGGATACAATCAGTGATAGCGTGAACAGCATAGACAGCACAGTGTACAAACAGAGAATAGTGGTCTGTACAGTACAAGCGGTCCACAATAAATCAAAGACAGTGGTGTGTACAGTACTATCTATGATAATGGAGTGCACAATACATGCAGTCCAAAATACAATCTGTGAAAGTGCTATGTACAGTACAGACAATCCATGATACAATCAGTGACAGTAGAGTGCACAATACAGTCCATATAAAAAAACACTGACAGCAGTGTACACACTAGAGAATACAAGACAGCCGTCTGTACACTGAATATATAGTCCAGACAATCAATGACTATGGTGCATCCAGTATGGACAGTCCATGATACTGTCAGGAACAGGGTTGGAGGGTGATACCAGTCATACTGTGGCCCACATCATCAGACCCTGCAGGGACAGGGACAGTCAGTGATACCAGTCATACTGTGGCCCTACATCATCAGACCCTGCAGGGACAGGGGCACTCGGTGATACCAGTCATACTGTGGCCAACATCATCAGACCCTGCCCTGGACAGGGACAGTGGGTGATACCAGTCATACTGTGGCCCTACATTATCAGACCCTGCAGGGACAGTCAGTGATACCAGTCATACTGTGGCCCTACATCATCAGACCCTGCAGGGACAGTGGGTGATACCAGTCATACTGTGGCCCTACATCATCAGACCCTGCAGGGACAGGACAGTCAGTGATACCAGTCATACTGTGGCCCTACGTCATCAGACCCTGCAGGGACAGTCAGTGATACCAGTCATACTGTGGCCCTACATCATCATCAGACCCTGCAGGGACAGGGACAGTCAGTGATACCAGTCATACTGTGGCCCTACGTCATCAGACCCTGCAGGGACAGGGACAGTCAGTGATACCAGTCATACTGTGGCCCTACGTCATCAGACCCTGCAGGGACAGTCAGTGATACCAGTCATACTGTGGCCCTACGTCATCAGACCCTGCAGGGACAGGGACAGTGGGTGATACCAGTCATACTGTGGCCCTACGTCATCAGACCCTGCAGGGACAGTCAGTGATACCAGTCATACTGTGGCCCTACGTCATCAGACCCTGCAGGGACAGGGACAGTCAGTGATACCAGTCATACTGTGGCCCTACGTCATCACCCTGCAGGGACAGTCAGTGATACCAGTCATACTGTGGCCCTACGTCATCAGACCCTGCAGGGACAGGGACAGTGGGTGATACCAGTCATACTGTGGCCCTACGTCATCAGACCCTGCAGGGACAGTCAGTGATACCAGTCATACTGTGGCCCTACGTCACAGACCCTGCAGGGACAGTCAGTGATACCAGTCATACTGTGGCCCCTACATCATCAGACCCTGCAGGGACAGGGACAGTGGGTGATAGTCATACTGTGGCCCTAAATCATCAGACCCTGCAGGTACAGAGACAGTCAGTGATACCAGTCATAATGTGGCCCTACGTCATCAGACCCTGCAGGGACAGGGACAGTGGGTGATACCAGTCATACTGTGGCCCTACGTCATCAGACCTCTGCAGGGACAGGGACAGTCAGTGATACCAGTCATATACTGTGGCCCTATATCATCAGACCCTGCAGGGACAGGGACAGTGGGTGATACCAGTCATACTGTGGCCCTACGTCATCAGACCCTGCAGGGACAGGGACAGTCAGTGATACCAGTCATACTGTGGCCTACGTCATCAGACCCTGCAGGGACAGTCAGTGATACCAGTCATACTGTGGCCCTACATCATCAGACCCTGCAGGGACAGGGACAGTCAGTGATACCAGTCATACTGTGGCCCTACGTCATCAGACCCTGCAGGGACAGGGACAGTCAGTGATACCAGTCATACTGTGGCCCTACATCATCAGACCCTGCAGGGACAGTCAGTGATACCAGTCATACTGTGGCCCTACGTCATCAGACCCTGTAGGGACAGGGACAGTCAGTGATACCAGTCATACTGTGGCCCTACACCATCAGACCCTGCAGGGACAGTCAATGATACCAGTCATACTGTGGCCCTACATCATCAGACCCTGCAGGGACAGGGGCAGTCGGTGATACCAGTCATACTGTGGCCCTACATCATCAGACCCTGCAGGGACAGTCAATGATACCAGTCATACTGTGGCCCTACATCATCAGACCCTGCAGGGACAGTCAGTGATACCAGTCATACTGTGGCCCTACATCATCAGACCCTGCAGGGACAGGGACAGTCAGTGATACCAGTCATACTGTGGCCCTACATCATCAGACCCTGCAGGGACAGGGACAGTCAGTGATACCAGTCATACTGTGGCCCTACGTCATCAGACCCTGCAGGGACAGGGACAGTCAGTGATACCAGTCATACTGTGGCCCTACGTCATCAGACCCTGCAGGGACAGTCAGTGATACCAGTCATACTGTGGCCCTACGTCATCAGACCCTGCAGGAACAGTCAGTGATACCAGTCATACTGTGGCCCTACATCATCAGACCCTGCAGGGACAGGGACAGTCAGTGATACCAGTCATACTGTGGCCCTACGTCATCAGACCCTGCAGGGTCAGGACAGTCAGTGATACCAGTCATACTGTGGCCCTACATCATCAGACCCTGCAGGGACAGTCAGTGATACCAGTCATACTGTGGCCCTACGTCATCAGACCCTGCAGGGTCAGGGACAGTCAGTGATACCAGTCATACTGTGGCCCTACATCATCGGACCCTGCAGGGACAGTCAGTGATACCAGTCATACTGTGGCCCCCTACGTCATCAGAGACCCTGTAGGGACAGGGACAGTCAGTGATACCAGTCATACTGTGGCCCTACATCATCAGACCCTGCAGGGACAGTCAGTGATACCAGTCATACTGTGGCCCTACATCATCAGACCCTGCAGGGAGGGGCAGTCAGTGATACCAGTCATACTGTGGCCCTACATCATCTGACCCTGCAGGGACTGGGACAGTGGGTGATACCAGTCATACTGTGGCCCTACATCATCAGACCCTGCAGGGACAGGGACAGTCAGTGATACAGTCATACTGTGGCCCTATATCATCAGACCCTGCAGGGACAGGGACAGTGGGTGATACCAGTCATACTGTGGCCCTACGTCATCAGACCCTGCAGGGACAGGGACAGTCAGTGATACCAGTCATACTGTGGCCCTACGTCATCAGACCCTGCAGCGACAGTCAGTGATACCAGTCATACTGTGGCCCTACGTCATCAGACCCTGCAGGACAGGGACAGTCAGTGATACCAGTCATACTGTGGCCCTACATCATCAGACCCTGCAGGGACAGTCAGTGATACCAGTCATACTGTGGCCCTACGTCATCAGACCCTGCAGGGACAGGGACAGTCAGTGATACCAGTCATACTGTGGCCCTACGTCATCAGACCCTGCAGGGACAGGGACAGTCAGTGATACCAGTCATACTGTGGCCCTACATCATCAGACCCTGCAGGGACAGGGACAGTTGGTGATACCAGTCATAATGTGGCCCTACATCATCAGACCCTGCAGGGACAGTCAGTGATACCAGTCATACTGTGGCCCTACGTCATCAGACCCTGCAGGACAGGGACAGTCAGTGATACCAGTCATACTGTGGGCCCTACATCATCAGACCCTGCAGGGAGGGGACAGACAGTTGATGATACCAGTCATACTGTGGCCCTACATCAGCAGACCCTGCAGGGACAGTCAGTGATACCAGTCATACTGTGGCCCTACATCATCAGACCCTGCAGGGACAGTCAGTGATAACCAGTCATAATGTGGCCCTACGTCATCAGACCCTGCAGGGACAGGGACAGTCGTGATACCAGTCATACTGTGGCCCACATCATCAGACCCTGCAGGGACAGGGACAGTCAGTGATACCAGTCATACTGTGGCCCTACATCATCAGACCCTGCAGGGACAGTCAGTCAGTGATACCAGTCATACTGTGGCCCTACGTCATCAGACCCTGCAGGGACAGTCAGTGATACCAGTCATAATGTGGCCCTACGTCATCAGACCCTGCAGGGACAGGGACAGTCGGTGATACCAGTCATACTGTGGCCCACATCATCAGACCCTGCAGGGACAGGGACAGTGGGTGATACCAGTCATACTGTGGCCCACATCATCAGACCCCTGCAGGGACAGGGACAGTGGGTATACAGTCATACTGTGGCCCTACATCATCAGACCCTGCAGGGACAGGGACAGTCGGTGATACCAGTCATACTGTGGCCCACATCATCAGACCCTGCAGGGACAGGGACAGTCAGTGATACCAGTCATACTGTGGCCCACATCATCAGACCCTGCAGGGACAGGGACAGTGGGTGATACCAGTCATACTGTGGCCCTATGTCATCAGACCCTGCAGGGACAGGGACAGTCAGTGATACCAGTCATACTGTGGCCCTACATTATCAGACCCTTCAGGGACTGGGACAGTGGGTGATACCATTAAAGTCAAACACAGACTGAAACAGACAAAGGCACTTCTTTCATGAAAAGTCACCTTCACCATCTTCATTAACAAGGTCAGATAACCCAATCTTCAAGACAGACCAGACATCATCCTTTAATATGAAAACAGCACATCAATACAGTGATAAGCAGAAAGCTGAAAATAAACAAGATGTTTGGGTAATGTCAGAGACAGAAACTTCACTATGTCATGCCAACAAGATCTAAGGATGCATAACTATGCAGATAATGACGAAGTATTGAAATTAATAGTTAAACTATACAGATGAAATAATGAATACACACTTTCCGAATATTCATTTCATCAGGTGTGGCGTTAGGTATGCCCTTTAACTGGTAGTTTGTTTTCATTACGCAAGCATGTTCATCTTGTCAGAGGCAGTTCATATACGGCTGGTTCTGTAACTTTACAACAGTGATTTTGTCAGTTCATACCCTGCTGATTTTGTCACCAGAATTTACTACCCATTTTGTCAGTTCACACCTGCTGTGTTTTTATAAGTGTCAGTTACTAGCTGTTAGGTTTTTCAATTCATACCTGCCCGCTTTATCAGGAGGCAGTTGATGTTCACTTGTTAGGTTAATTCATACCTGCTGGTTTTTGTCAGTTCATACTTGTTGGTTTTGTCAGTTAATACCTGTTGGTTTCATCAGTTCATACCTGTTTTAGTCACAGTGGTTTTGTCATTTCATACCTCTTGGTTTTTATCCATTCATACCCATTGCTTTAATCAGTTGATATCTGATTTAGTCAGTTCAAATTCACTGGTTTTGTCAGTTCATACCTGCTGGTATTTCATTTGTTTTGCAAGATCATACCTCTTGCTTTGTCGTCAGTACATACCTGGAGCTTCTGTCACCGTTAAATTTGATTAAAAAAAAAAAAAAATGACCCCAAAAAAAGAAGTAATCCCCAAGTGTAGCAGCATTGGGGAGTGTTCTGGCATGATCTCTAATGCACTGCAAGCAGATCTGCCTTATATACAGTTTGAATGCGAGAGGGTTAATGAGTGTAGGAGAGAACACCCTCCACCGGGACAGACAGACCATATGCATGCCCTGTGGCTGTGCAGAATGCAGTGGTTAGATGTCAGCAAAGTACATGTTTCCATTACACAGCAGAGCTAAGTACACATACAAAACTCTGTTATATATCAAGTAGTATATCGGAGTAAGAATTTGACCCCAACTCCTGCAGAACACAAACATGCATCAATGAAGAACTTGAATCTACCATGGAAGATGTTTTGTTGGTGTCAGAGTGACATTAGCCCATGTCTTGGAGAGAACTGACATGTTTAACAGAAGAGTATATTGCATACCAGTAAACAGGATGAGGTGTGAGTGCATTTGCCCTTACCTTGAAAACAACAACAACAGATGAAATTACACATATCAATGAAAAGGCTACTCCATGTCTTATCAAGAACTGACAAAGTGCACAAAACTGACCTGTCTAGCAGATGTGGCTCTGGGTGCATGGGACTGAGAGGACTGTGGGATGGACCCACCACTGCGACATCCATGAAGCAGCTGCATCAAGAGAGGAGCACGGGCGTCACCCTCCCCTGGGCCGTTCCTCAGGTTCAGCTCCTTGGCAAGGGACTCTCTGCTGTCTGCTTCCTCTGTCTGCAACACCACTACTGTGACATCGCTCAACATCATCGGACATGCATCAGCGCCACCACTGTGACACCACTCAATACCATCAGACATAAACAAACATCACTACTATTACACCACTCAACAAACTCACTTATAAATCAACACAACCACTCAATACCATCAGACATACATCATATCACTACTGTGACACCATTCATCAATCTTGGTAATACATCAATACCACTCAATACCCATCAGACATACATCAACACCACTTACCATCACACATCAACACCACTGCAGTCACACTGCTCAACATCACAAGACTTGCATCAACACCATTGCTCTGACACCGCTCAACACCATCAAGCATGCGTCAACACTACTGATGTGACACCACTCTACACCATCAGATAAATCAACACCTCTACTGTGACATCACTCAATACCATCCAACATACATCAACACCACTGTGTCATATCATTCAACATCATCAGTCATACATCAACACCACAACTGCTCCATCACTTGACATCATTACTTACACATCAACACCAGTACTGTGACATCACCCAACATTAGTCATGCATCAACACTCATCACTGTGCCATCACTGAATACCCATCAGTCATATATCATCACCACTACTGTGACTTTCTGAACATCACTGGTCATATTTCAATTCCACTCCCATGATACTATATACAACATCATGACATATCATCACCAGTATTGTGGTATCACTCTACATCATCAGTCATATATCAACACCATGACTGCACCATCAGACACAGCTGCTACTGTGATGTTACTGAACATTATCACTCTTTCATAATACCACTGCTGTGACACTATTCAACACAGTCAGTCATACATGAACACCACTATTATGACATTACACATTATCAGACACACATTTATAGCACTGTCACATAAAGAAGACAATTTTTTTTTGTTGTATTTCTCAGTCTATGCTGTTTTTTTTTTCCATGTAGATTCTTTTTAAAACGTAAACCATCTGTACCATGTACATGTAGGATGTAGTAAAACGTGTTCATTGATACCCACCTTGATTCCGAGGAACATGTGTGTGCGTGAGTGTGTACGTGTGAGTGTGTGTGTGGGGTGTGTAGGTGCGCCTGTGCACACGCACGCACCCCAATAGATTTAAGTCACTATCCCTTACCATCTGTCCTTGCCCAGCTAGATCCACAGGTCTGGCATGTGACTCAGTATGTGTTCCAAGAGATTAAAAATT
The DNA here is from genome assembly GCA_016801955.1 of Conus betulinus. NCBI lineage: Eukaryota > Metazoa > Mollusca > Gastropoda > Neogastropoda > Conidae > Conus > Conus betulinus. Next base: position 230,258 of record JADBJO010003036.1, on the reverse strand, counting down.
CTCACATGCTTCTTAGGTTTGGACTTCTTTTTTCATAAAAATCATCAAAATTTAATGGAAGTTTAAGGAACTGAAAAGATTTCCATAGCCAGCCTCCCACTTCTCCATATATCTTAATGTACAGCAATACATAACTAGGCTGCTCATTTTGCAGACTGGTTGTTCTCTCGCAGTCCTGAGCCTGCCCTTCTATCACTGCTAAAGGAGAAGCATGGGAGGGACCTGCGCTGGCAGCAACCTATGGCAATGCACTCCCTAGATGTAGGGTGACAGACAGCTGGGACATGATTTTTCACTGAACTTCTGCTCCTGTGGAGGCCAGGACGAGCCAGCTCATGAATATTGCCGTCAAGAGATTTCAGCATTGTGAAGGAACTTACGGATTTAACATGATCCAGAAACCTTGAAAGATTATAACTGTACTCTCTCTCTGCACAGCCTTCTCTTCTGATATGTTCATCCCGTTATGAGTTATGAGGCCACTATAAGGAGTTCCGGAGCATGACTTTGGGTATATGGGACAGACAGGGGCCAAGGTAGTGATGCATGAGCAGCGCAGAAGTGAACCCAGCAGACCATGAGTTGAACTCGTAGCTGACAGTGACGACTTCATCTGCTGCTCTCACTTATACATAGATCTCCCAGAAATGGCTGGACATGGACTGAGGTCTTTCCCATAAATTTCTTTTTTCTGAAACTTCTCAGTAATGTTCAAAAAAACAATCATTTTAATGTGGGTTAAAGTTGCAGTCTTGAATTCTGCTAACTTTACAGATATTGCTATTTCAATTTTTCATTTATCATGCAATGTACTGTACACAAAGCAGTCAAGTGAAGCAACTTTATGAATGCAGTTGTGATGTGATCACAACCAAGGGTAAGTTGAATAGAATCTGAGAAGATGTATGCTCTTAGACCAGCACATTTTCACTGCTAATGAAACTCTTCTGCAAATTACCTCACTGTATAGGTGTGTGGAATTCAGTTATACAAACACCGCTTCAATTTGTTTCACACTATCACTTTATTTGTTTCACACTATCACTTTATTTCTAAGTTTCAACTAAAAATCAAATAATATATAATGAACTGTTGATATTGTGACTTGAATTTTTTTTTTTTTTTTTTGGGGGGGGGGGGGGGGGGGGGGGGGGTGTGTGTGTTTTTTTCCCACCTAAATCACTTGTCCATAAAAACATCACCTGTGCCCGATAATTGAAAAAAAAAAAAAAATCATGATGGCCCAAGCCTGACAAGTCACTGTCATGCACAGCTGACTGTAATCCTCCACTCAGACACTCTTCATCAAATACACTTCATTTTTCACCATATCCCTCAATTATAGCCTTATATGCTGAGCTAATGTCAAAACTAGCATTTGTCAACATTTGCCATGAAGTAATAACACGCCAATGATAACCAAAACTAAAAGTTAGTTTAAAAGTGAGGTGATTGCAGGAAGAATCCGAAAGAAACTCAAATTTTGCTCCCAAAATCTGAGGAGATATGTGACTGTTCATGTTTCATTTTCATTGTCTTGAATGTTGTTTGTCTTGTCAGAAGAAGACCAAAGAGGTCGAAACGCATCACGTTTGTCTAGTATTTTGTTTCTTTCAATCAGCGGCATAGTAATTGTTCTTTTGAGTTTCTTTCTAAGAGATACTGTTTCCACCACAGAAGGGCTCTCTTTCCAAGTATAATCTCTGTAATGTTTCCGTCTGCTTGGCGCAGTTTCCAGCACTTCAAATGAATGAACCTCTACAATTTAAGAGATCTGCTGTAATTTTTTGTAACAACAAAAAAAGTCTTGGAAGCGGACCATCTGTACCTTTAAATATTATAATCCAACCCTGAGAAAAGAAAAAGAAAAAAAAGCATTTCATAATGCAGACAAAACAGAATACTTATGCAACATTTCCAATGCTTTAAGTTTCATCAGCAACGACGAAAGACAGTGCAAACTTGACTACATATCCAAATCAGCAAAAACAGTTAATGCAGATTCTCAACAGTATGAACAATAAAAGGAATAAAAACTTGAGCTGATGAGTTAACAAGAAAAAGACAAAAACCAAAAACAACAAAAAAAACATCCGTCCTCTTCCCCCTGGGATGCAAGTACTAGTAAAAAGGGCTGAGAGAACACCCTGGGAAAGTGCATCACTTACCAGGCCCGTTTCAGGATCGAACACTGCAGCAGTGAACTCCAGATGGAAGAACTCCAAGAACTCACGCACCAAACTGGTCAGCAGCAGCCGACCTGCACCACACACACACACACACACACACACACACACACACACACACACACACACACACACACACACACACACAGAGCATATTAAGACACACAGTGACACACACACACACACTCACTCACTCCCAGTCACAATGCATTAATATATGGGGAAATGTCAAGGTTGGGTTTTGTGTGTGACTTTACTAATGCCCACACATATTAGTCCGTCATCTGAACACATTGTCTATACGTCTGTGACACACTGAGGTCTTAGGATCAGCCTGAAGGGAACACTACTTGTACACATCATCTGTACATGTCTGTCTGTAAATTAGTGTCATCTGCTGGGGCCTTTGGACCAGCCTTAAGGGGATACAAACTGGACAGTACATGTATGTATGTCTATCTGTTCACCATCTATATCTGTTCAAGACCTGTTGGACCTTTAGGATCAAACTAAAAGGGACACTTTGTAGCAAGTCACAGACAGGAAACGGAAGATGAGAAAGAAAAAACAAACAAAAAAAATGACAAAACAAAACAAAAAAAAAACATGAAAGACAAGTGAAATCATTAGTTCCCAAGTAAGCAATACTTCTTATTCTCTCTCTGTCATTTCTAAATGTACCCAACCCACACAGTCTCCAAACCACACACATACACACACACACACATGTGGTGAACACACCCACACACACAACTGATAATTATTATGCACAAATGTGCGTCTCTGATGCACAAAATTTCCATCTAACACACTAAAGTTCATACCAATGCATCACTAAAATGTGCAAAACTTACTGTGATGCAATGTATTTTCTTTTGTGCGTATTACAATTTCAAGCAGCACACCACTTCAAGGCCTGTCGTCCAATCCACCAAGATCCAAGTTGATAGAAACAAAATCTTTCCTTAACATTTCTGAACATTTTGAATCATTGGATCAACTTCCCCCAGAGAACTCTCTTCTACTGAAAACCAGCGAGTCTTCAAAATAACCTACCGAGTCTATAACTGGACCACAAGATCGCATATTTCTTTTTTTTTTTTTTTTGCTGTCCCAGCCTCTGCGCCACCTCAGAGGCAGTGCACCCACGCCGCTCATTCCGACACCCCGTCCACAGCCACTGCTCGGTCGGACCCGCCGCAGCCCCGGCACCGGCAATCCACAGGGAGCAGTCAATGTCAAGTCGTCAAGAGGCAACCCATCGGAGGAGACACTGCACTGCTGCCGAGTCACTTTGGTGGTGTCCAGTGGCGCCTGTTCTGATCTAGCATACGCAGGACACCACCTACTAAGCCCCCTACTGACGACAATAATTGTTTAGCTTGCGCGGAGCCAACGTGAGTGAGCCCTCCTCCGGAGGGTGCCCACCACGTCCGTCCAATGACAGCCCCATGGACTCACCGATACCGGTGACCCCGACGGAACCAAACCAAGACCACAGACGGACAGGACATCGAAACTGAGGTCACCATGAGAGCAGGGCATGAAAGGCCACAGAAGTTGAGACTTTTTTTTTTAATGCTGATTGATGAGAATGAGGATGATTAAGATGATGCTACGGATTTCCATTTTGGTCTGAGACTACATGACAGGGCTGTACACTACGCTTCCTTTCATAATATATTCCGGCGTCAACCAGGCCCGAGAGATACAGGTACCTGCAGTGTTGGTCAGGAAATTTGAGTAACACTCTCAGAAACGCATCCATTAAGTGGATGAAAACTCGACTGTGTGGTCCCAGTCTGAGTCCGCAGCTAACTCAACTCTGGGTAGGAGCCAGTCGGGGCAGAAAAACCCACATGACTGATGGGATTCAAACCCACGACCTCCCCAGCCGGGAGTCCACGCAATGCTAACCACTTCGCCACAGCGGCTGGTAAGATTGCATATTTCACAAAACCTGAATAGCAAGCCATTCCAATTCCATATGAAATTCGGCTCTTCATAATCTAAGTCGACAGCTCAGCTGTGGCTTCTGGGTGATAACACAGCCAAAATGAAATCAATGAAGTCGAGAGATCACATATCTATGAAATATGACCAGCCCGGATAATCAAAATGGCAGGGTTACAAGGCTGGACGAATGTTTTGCACACAGCGCAAAAGTTGCCAACCCAAAGTTTCATCAACAAGGGCCACGATTTTCATCGCTTGCCTCCTTTTTGTAATCATGCTCCTGATGATTACTGCTTGGCCACTGGTATTATATTGTCAAGCAAATAGAACATTCAACATGTTGGAAATGGTTTCTGTAGTAGAAATTTTTACGGATACAGCTGTGATTATAATCAAACTGGACATTCTACAAATAAAGTTTCTCAGTTAAACTTAGCTCCTCTCATGCATTTCTTTCTCTCTTTAACTGTATTTATAAATGAGCATGTGTACCAGTCAGGGCGAGATTACACTTTCAGTACAGTTTCTAGCAGTTATAAAGTGTGACCCCTAAAGCAGAAAGAAACTCGTGGAAAGCATGGCAGGCAGCAGAGTCCTCAGAAGAGAAGCCCCCTTCAAGCAAGTGTTTCGGCCCTTATCTCCTGACACTGTAGGGGGTTGGGCCACACACCCGTTCATGACTCTGGATGTCCCTCTGCTGCCCCCCCCCCTTTTTTTTTCATCTTGGAACGAGCCATGGCTGGGATTTGAACCCATGACCCTCTGGACATGCTCATTTTCCACTTAATGACTTGCGCACTAACCACTGAGCCACTGGGACACCTGATATATGTAGGAAAGTTAAGCCTTATGAAGTTCACTTTTGTTCCTCCTTGACCAGATCCAGCTTGAACACCTCTCTGCCATTTCTGCCATTGCTTTCAGGACTCTAATTTTTTCCCTCTGTGCAACTGAGAGCTATTTCATGAGGTTGTATGCAAACGTTCCTACAACCCCCCCTAGCTCCAATTTCTGCTGCAGTGAGGACTTTGACCTGATAGCCTTCTCTCCACATATTTAGTGATCCCCTAAAAATTTGAAATGACTTTAGCGTGCTGCATTTGACCCTCTAATTTATAGGAAAGAAATAAATATACACGCATTGCACGTACAACACACACACACACACACACACACACACACACACACACACACACACACACACACACACACACACACAGAAATGCACACATGTATCAGGTGGATGCCAAGATATACTCACCATCTTGTGTTGACAGGAAGCTGTTGAGTTCCTTGTTGAGGAAGGGTGTTCTATTCTGTAACCAATGTAAAATATGACAAAACATGTTAGTTTTTTATGTTAATGGAGGATTTTCTATTCTGTGACCAATGTTAAACATGACACAGTCTTTCATGTAACTTTAAAAAAAAGGATGTTCTATCATGTAACCAATAAAAACATGACACAGCCTTTTATGTTGAGGAAGGGTATTCTATTCTGAACCATGACACAGCCTTTTATGTTGAGGAAGGGTGTTCTATTCTGTAATCAATATAAAACATGAAACGGTCTTTTATGTTTATGATGGGTGTTCTTTTCTGTGCCCTATGTAAAACATGATGAAGTCTTTTGTGTTGAAGAAGGGTGTTCTCTTCAGTAACCAATGTAAAACATGACAGTAATTTTATGTTGAAGAAGGGTGTTCTATTCTACAACCAATATAAAACATGACACAGTTTCTAACGTTGTGGAAGAACGTTCTATTCTGTAACCAATGTAAAACTGAGTCTTTAATGTTGTGTGGAATAACATCCTATTCTATAACCAATGTGAAACATGACACAGTCTTTCCTCTTGAAGATGGGTGTATCATTCTGTAAATGCAACTATTGTAAAACAGTATGCAATCTTTTATGCTGAGGAAGACTGTTCTTCGACCAATGTAAAATAGGACACTTTCTTAATGTTGAGGAATGGTGTCCTATTTTGTGACCAGAGTAAAACCTGAGGGTTTTTTATGCTGAGGAGAATGTTCTACTCTGCATGCAACCAATGCTAAACATGACAGTCTTTTATGGTGTGGAATGGTGTTTTGAGACCAATATAAAACATGACACAGTATTTTTGTTGTTGAGGGAAAGTGTACTGTTCTCTATGCAAATTTCTTAAAAAACATAACATAGTATTTTGTTTGTTTGCTTGCTGTCTTGCTTGTTTGTCATTGTTGCTGTTGTTTTAGGAAGGATGTCCTATTCCGTAGCCCCATGTAAAACATGATAGTATTTTGTAATTGTTGAGAAGGGGTCTTGTATTCAGTTAACTAATGTGGAGAAAAAAGTGACAAAATAAAAAACATTTCTTGTTGGGAAAGAGTGTTGTGTTTGTATAATGTAAAAATCATGAAAGTCAAAGATATTGCGTTCTAAAAACCAAAGTACATTACAAAATTAGTAAATTTTTTGTTGGTCTCATCTGTAAACACTGTAAAAACCTGTTCTACTTCTAAAATCAAGGCTAAATAAATAGTTACATGGACTTCATAATTTTACTTAAGATGGGAGGCAACTCATAGGAACACGTCCCTGACTGACACTGAGTCAGAACACTTCTTTAATCAGCTTCACTGCCCAGTACAAACAAAAAAAGAGTAGAGTATAATATTTCAGAACAATAATTCCACAAGTCATACCCTCCTTCAGTCCTCCCCCTATTCTACCCCCCCCCCCCCCCCCAACCCTCCCCTCCCCCACCTCACTTGAACCCCTTCCATTGACACAGACTCACTGGACTTGTTCTTGCTCCTCTAGGGCCAGGAAAACACTGGCACGTAACTGGGCCTAAATCAACAGGGACAGTAGAGACAAGTCAGTGCTGTACTACATCATTCCACAAAGCAGAGCAGTAGAAACCATTCCGTGCTGTACTATATCTCAGACAACCACAGAGGTCACAGCATGGCATCAGACCAGTTAAACTACAGAATGACAGACACCTGACAATCACTCCAAACAACAGAACAGTACAGTCCAAGGGTCATGTCAGTCAGTTGTTCATATTCCAGACAAACACAGAGGTCACAGCAGGGCAGCACACCAGTTAAACTACAGAATGATGGACACCTGACAATCATTCATACATTACAGCAAAATAGTTCAGTCCCAGGGTCAAGTCAGTCATGTTGTTTATATCTAAGACAATCACAGAGGTCTCAAGGCCTGTTACAAGTAGAACTGCATATGTATTCTGATGCACTGACCAACAGTCAACATCAAATAAAATCTGGTATTGAAAAGAGTGATCTAAACTACAAGTTAGTCAAACTGATTACAAATTATACTAATGTAAACCGAAACAATTATTATGTCTCATGTTCAAGAACTGACCAACAGTCAACATCAAATAAAATCTGGTATTGAAAAGAGTGATCTAAAGTTTATTTCTAACTACAAGTTAGTCAAGCTTAATTACAAATTATACTAATGTAAACCGAAACAATTATTATGTCTCATGTTCAAGGGAACATCCCAGGCAAGTTCAAACAAGGTCTTCATGGAATTATCTAGAGAATAATAGTCATTATGCTTATGGTTCCAAAAAAGCAAAGGAAAAGAAAAGAAACTAAAGTCATGTGCACATCCTGGCGGCATGTTATAAATCATTAAATGGCTAAGCACACAATTCTGCAGGAGAGAAATGGCTGAATTTTGTTTTGCTTTCATCTGGAGAGTTAAAAATCAAGGCTGCCTTCACCTTCAATTCCTAGAATGTTAAGAGGAATTCCTTCACCAGCTGATCAATGTCAACACTGCATCATGCTATAGTTTTTGCAAGCAAAATGCAAAATATCACAAAAAAAATGATAAAAATGAATACACTTAAAAGGTAAAAATTTTACATTCAGGATTCCTGAAAAAAGAAGATAAAAAAAAAAAGACAAAAAAATCATATTATTTGGGAACCTTGAACAAAATGAAGCACATAAAAGGGTAAAAAGGACCATAACATTTATGAATCCAGGTATGAAAAGATGTAACACATCAAAACAACACAAGGAAACAATAATTCTAAGTACATTAAACAAAATGCAAATACATAAAAACCACCACACACACACACTGATTGCAGTATTTTAGAACATTAAAAAAAAAAGGTACATCTGCATGGAAAAAAAAGACAACAGATTTGGGGAATCCTGAACAAGTAAAGACACCTGAAGTGAAAAGGAAAGAGATTGTATTGGTGACTATAGACCTAAGCACAAGCAGATTTAATGTGGAAAAAAGATAAGTTCCCAGTTCCTTAGATTCCTTCCTACTGCCATCAGTGTTTACTCTGTCTTCCCAGCCAGTCTTTTCCTACTTATTAACCATGCCTTTTAACATTAGTATTCCTACATATGTAGACACTCTCTGGTGTGTGTGTGTGTGTGTGTGTGTGTGTGTGTGTGTGTGTGTGTGTGTGTGTGTGTGTGTGTGTGTGTTGTTGTTGTTGTTGCTGTTGTTCATGTGTGTCCGTGTTTGTGGGGGAGAGAGAGAGAGAGAGAGAGAGAGAGAGAGAGAGAGAGAGAGAGAGAGAGAGAGAGAGAGAGAGAGAGAGAGAGAGAGATCAGGATCAATAACATCACAGACCTAATTCTGAAAATGAGTGCATTCCTTCATATTAAAGTTAAAAAAACAAAATAATTTAACATGATGATCACATGACACTGGCACCTGTCAGACTTCTGATAGGAAGACAGACAGGTAAAAAGACCAAGAGGACAGACAAGTAGACAAGGTCACTAACAGAGATAGATAGATAGACAGACAGACGGTATGTGCGTGTGCGCGCCCATGCATGTATCTTTGTGTCTGTTGGTGTCAACATGTATGCCCGTCTATTTGTGTCTTTTTCTTTTCTGTGAACAAATTCTTTGTTCTGAATGCAATGCAATCTCTCTCTCTCTCTCTCTCTCTCTCTCTCATACACACACACACAAAGTATGTTCTATCATCATTGATTACTTGAACTTGGTGTTTGAGGCCTCGTTGGAGGCTTGTAGACTTGTAGATGTAATCTACACCTCAGAAAACATGCATGCATGGGGTTTCTAATAATACTGGCACTACCACCACCTATTCGTAGCACAATGGACTGAACTTTGAAGGATGGCTGTTCCAGTGGGCATCCAGTCTGGACTTGAAGGTGTTGACTATTGGAGCTTTAACTTTGTTAACTGGAAGGCTATTCCAGGAGTTTATGACTCTCTCAGCAGAAAAAAGTTACCTCTAATCTTTTTCATTTAAATCAACAGATGAATTAAACAATGATTGGTGAAAAATATTCCCGTTATGACTTTACAGGAGCTTCAACTTGCACAGGTCTACTTCAGGTACTTTATGCACTTCGTGTTCCTGGCCTTCCTTACGCCCATCAATGTTCAGAGACTCTTGGGGGGGGGGGGGGGGGGGGGGGGGGGGGGGGGGTTTTAAAAAAAAAAGGATCCTATCTTCACCAATCAACCCCTCCCCCACAAACACACTGTATGACACCGTGGTGTCAATTATCTCTGCATTGTTTAACACGTTGTTTCAAAGAATATGAAACTGTGCATTGCTTAAAAAAAAAAAAAAAGCCAAGGCAACAAATCTCTTTCGACACAAGTACAGATCAGAATTCGAAAAGCCAGTGAGCATTATGTTTTTAGGAAGATCTGAGGAATTCATTCGCAAATGAAAATCACGAAGAACTCTAAAAGAATGCCACTGTGCCAGTCCAGGCAGAAGTTAAGCACGTCATTAATCAGAATAACTGTTTTAAACCGGCTTCACCGGTTCTGTGAGGAAACTGCGTAACCTTTGCATGCATCCAATACATCGACTAGGTATTAACACGAGATACACTCTGTCTTACACGAAGTTTTCCAAGAGTTCCATTTGCTTCTAGCGTTTGGGCGACTAAGTCCCGAAGTTCTGTGTCTTCGTCGGCGGACATGTTGGACGATCCCCAAACAATTAACGTTGCGCATGCGCGCAAAATATCGAGAGAACTGAAACTTCGGAACGTGTGTTTTTAACGCATACAGTTCTCCGTTTTGTACCATTTGTGAAAATATGTATTTATATCGCCATGGGCAGTTAAAATAAGACACATTCGATGAATTTAGAATTTTGGACTGTCATGTTATCGGAAGCCATGGAAATGACCAATAAAAGTTAGAGCCTAAAAATCTGACCAATCAAACATCCACGCTCACAATTGTGACGTTGACGCGGCACGCTTTGATTTCACTCTGTTCCACTGAACGAGACAAGACAGATCTTGTTTGCTGTAAGTCTGCTGTTGGGCCACAACAAGTGCTTGTGAGTTGAGTTTATTTTATATTGCGTAGCGTAGGTTTATATTTGTCGTATGAAATGCTTGACACTCATCAACGAAAGTTTATCTTCATCAGCTGACTACCTAAAACTTTGGTTAAGAATAAACTGTCAAAACTAACTTAGTAAAGTCGACCTGCAACCATCCTCATGATTCCATCCCGATCCATCTGGAGATTCATTTTAATTTCAAGATCGGATGCTTTGATATTTCATGTCCATATCATCAATCTGTCGAATCAGGGAATGTCTTACAGGGTCGTTATAAAGAGATTACAGCTCCAGATGTCATTTATTGTCGACTCTCAGTCACTGTACAATGGCTAGAAAGCCATTCTTTCCCACAGCCACACACCTTCGTTGGACTTTGAATCATGAGGATCACTAAGGGTTACTTATTAAGGTTAGGGCTAATATTAAGTGTTACATGGAGAAGGTCAGTTCATCGTTCCATGGTGACAAACTTCAGCATGCGTGGCAGCTTGAGTGGCAGTTCAGGGTTGTAAGAGACGGGAAATAGTCGGAGAGGTACGAACATTTAATAGAACCATCGAAAGGACATCCCTCAGCCTTTTAAATCACTGACAGATGCAGTGCAGGTACCCCCACCCCCACTCCCCCCCAAAAGGAGACAAACGGAAAATAATTCAGTCTGGTTATTGAGGACATTTGGCAAACTTCTTCAAAAATATTGCCCTGGTTTTCAAATTTTGATTCTTTGCCAACTTGTGAAGACTTTCCAAGGCCTGCTGCATTTAGGCCCAATTTTATTGATTTTATATTTTGCCACCTTTTATGCCAAACAGCAATTAGCATATTTCTACTATTTTTGCCATAGGCTAACAGGAAGATCTTTTTTTAAATAAAGGGGAATTTACGGAAGGGTAGTGCTATAGTGGAATTTAAATAGTCGCTTTGCCAATAATGAAGCATCATTTGACTTTGAAATTCTTGTGTGATGGCTTGATAATGCTTTTTTTTTTTTTTTTTTTTGTGATGAATGTGCCCGAGTTTTAGAATAAGTCCATAGCATCTTGCAACTATTCACTTCTGGATCTGGATCTGGATACATATGTCTCAGGAGCCAATCAACAGCTATAAGCATGACGGAACAGGGAGAGCCTGAAAAAAAAAGTTTTAAAAGCCACCACTTTTCCCAACACTAACAGTCTTCCATGTATCAGGTTCAGGTCACAATGAGTAGCCACAACAGGTATCTACTTGATTCAGAAAAAGGCTAATATAATGAAAAAGACCAAAGATATATGCTGGGTCAGGCATGCTAAGTCCTGACCCATCTTAAAGACGAGTTGAGGAAGTTGCATGCAGAACTATATAGATACTGTGTATCAGGTTAAATTTTCATTTGACCAGGTGGTGGTGGGAAAATGCACCAGTGTTTGTAGCACTTGACTTACATCAATTGCAATGACCAAGCTATCAGTTCTGTTTGACCCATTTGTCTTTGCCAAGTTTGCTGTGCCAGTTTTAAAGAAATTACTGGTGTGATCACTATACAAATGTGGGTATTACAATGTTTCACACACTTTGTTCTGGTCAAACAACACATCTTTGAAGAAGTTAACAGAATTTAAATGAAGAGCAGGATATTTAAGTAAATTATAGAGGGGGCGGAAATTAAAACGTGAGTACTGGGCTGCCAAAGAAATGGAACAAATTGCAGAATAGATGCAACGCATTTCAACTGTCTTCATGCAGGACAAATAACATTGAAAATGATTAAAGCAGAGGATTAATAGTCACTTATCTCTTGATCTCAGTGTAAAATATGGTATTTGGTGAAGAACTACAGAATAGAACTAAAAGAAAGAAGAGGTTGAACTAAAGGGGAGAAGAAGATGGATTTAATTTAAAAGGAGGATAATAACAAAATGTTTTCTACAGGAATGTTTACCTTAAATTATACCAGATGAGATTGTAATGAAGCTGTATTCCAGTCCTAATAGAATCTGTTCTTAGGGCAAAAGTGAATGTCAGTTGTAAATGTTTGTGCACCTGGTGGTCATCTTATAAAAAGTTATAGTCTGCATGCCTCCTGATGTTCGGCTGGCTTAAGTAATGCATGGAATGACCGGCCACAAGCTTTGCTATTCAAGTCCTGAACCTCAAAACAGAATGTGAACATCATACACACAAGCTGTGCCCATTGTTGAAAAAATGAATTTCTCTTAAAGAGCAGGCACATCATTAACAAACAAATAACACAAACCAGATCAACAATGAACACCACCATCAGACAGAAAGGCTCAGAGAGGGAGATGGGGGGGGGGGGGGGGGGGGGGGGGGGGGGGGGGGGGGGACCAATTAAATGGTGCAGAAGTAGATACTTTCAGACAGCTGAGAAAATTTCTTAAGTGCTAAAATTTTGGCCTTGAAGAGGATGTTTATGCTAGCATTTTTTTCTCCAGGCCGAGCCCATACTTATTACTTGGTGTGAACTCATGCATTTACAATATACAATCTGTGCTGGAAAATGATCACGCTTGGCACTGCTCACTTTCAGGGCTGAACTGAAAACAACTGCAGTATATTTCTGGATGGAATGACGAAAGTTGTTAGTTCTGGTGGAGCTGGAAGATAACATTCAGGACAAAAACTAAATGGAGCGAAAAGAAAACATTTCTAAATTTTTCCTGAGATGGGAAAGATTTTCTTGCATTGGCAACTAGACTGCGCTGCTCTCATGGAGAAAAAAAAAGGATAAATAATAGTAGCAATGATCATATTCATATATACCAAAAATACAAGTTAACTATTTCTACTATTAGTAGTATTACTACTAAAATTAGCATGTTGTAGCATTGATAATAATGACAATAATAATAAGTATGATAACATAAAACTTGCATTGATAATAGTGATGATAGAAACTGGATCATGTTTGAAGTGTAGAAATTCTATTAAAAAAAAAAAAAAAAAAAAAGCATTGAGTTAGGTTGTGGATGAGAACACAGGATTACTTGATAATTTTCGTTACTTGGAATGTTCAGTTTTAACAGGAAGGATCATTCCACAACAACCAGTGCACTGAAAAAATCTTGATGTGTAGTTTTCTCAGTAATTGTTCCAACCACGGCATCAGCACTATGATGGAATATTTCACCAGCCGCTGAGGCAAAGTGGTACTGGTTAGTGTTGCAGACTCTCGGCATGGAGGTCATGGGTTTGATAATCCCATCAAAGCCATGTAGGATTTTTCTGCCCCGACCGGCTCCTACTTAAAAGAGTTGAGTTTGCAACATGTTCAGTTGGGAAAACGACCAAAAACGGTTGAGTTTCATCCACTAAATGCATGCATCCCTGCGAGTGTTGCTCAGATTTCCTGACACTGAGACATATTATGAATGTGAGTGTAGAGTACATTGTGTCGTGCAGGCTCAGATCAGAATGGAAATCCCTGCATTTTCTGCATCATCCTCATTCTCATTGATCAGCATTTAAAAAAAAAAAAAAGTCCTAAATTCTGTGGCCTTTCATGCCCTACTGTCAAGGTGACCTCAGTTTCAATGTCCTGTCCATGTCTATGGCCTTGGTTTGATTCCACAAGGGCAAATTATTGGGGTTGTCATTGGACAGACATAGTGGCATCCTCTGGAGAGAGAGAGCTCACTCACACTGGCTCCATTGAGCAATTATTGTTGTCAGAAGGGGGATTAGTTTGTGGTGTCCTGCACGTGTTGTATCAGATTCTCAGAACAAGCACCCCCGAACATCACCAAAGTGACTCCGCAGCAGTGCAGTGTCGCCTTTGGTGAGTTGTCTCTTGAACGTAAAGACTTAACATTGACTGTTCCCTGTGGAGAGTGTGGACCGGCAGGCCAGGCCAGGATGTGGATATGGATTTAAAGGGGGGGGGGGGGGGGGGGGGTATTTGTGAATGAGCAGCATGGGAACAATGTCACTGAGATGGCACTTAAGATGGGACAGAAATAAATAAACAAAAACATGATGAAATGTTTTTCGTTGAAAATCCATGTGGGCCTGAGCAAAGCGGCTTCCAAAAAAGCCTCTTTGTACTGTCATGCTGCCAGATTTATTTGGTTGGGCATCATCATGAATAATTCATGAGTGATGACTCCTGTCAGGCCCTGCCCATGGTGGACAGCTGACGCTTGTGTCACATACACAGAAGGCCTGGGAGGAGTGGTATCAACCATTTACATGATTAAATTTATGCGTAAAAGATGTTTGATCTTAATTATCACTGTATCAGTGAATGACTCGAACCAACATTGTAGTTGTATAGAGAGGAAGCACAGAGAAAATCTTGTCACAAAGATGTGGAGAGGTTTGATGCGTGATCTCCAAATGGTTTGCAAGCACTCTTTTAATTCACAGGCCTTTAAAATTGTAGGTCATTTTGTCAGTTGCTGGTCATTACTATTATTGCTTTTGTTTTTTCTGGCAACATGTTAGATGTTATGTCAAACACTTATTTTCAGGGCTTCTGATGATTGAAAGTACGCTGTGTGCTTCAAATAATGGCATGGAGATTTTAATGTTAATATGTCTGCAAGACGTAGATGTTTTGGGAAAGTTGGAAGGGCTTTTTAATTATTTTTTTTTCCATCATAGAAGTGGGTATTTGCACTACATTGATGCCCACAAGCAAGTTTCTCTGATCAATAGTTTTTTTTTTTTTAAGGACTACATTAAAGCTAGGCTTGTATACTGCACAACAGCACCTGTCAATGTTTGCTACAGATCAAGAAAAAATGTCAGTTTTATCAAGAATGAAGAGGATAAACCATCAAAAAGAGAGAGAGAGAGAGGAGACTTTATCCTTAATCAGGACAATGATATCATTAATTAAAATATTAGCCATAAGAGATAACATTTTTCTGCAATTTCAGTGTGGCTTCTTAAAGTGGAATAGACAATATATAATGCAGAAAGTTTTTATCAAAAGAAGAGGGGGGGGGGGGGGGGGGGGGGGGCATTGCAACTGATTACGAATGTTTTGGGACCCTTTGGGTTAGAGCAGACTTCTTTTCTGAATGTTTTTCGTCCAGCTCAACTTGTTTTTCTTCCTGTTAAAAGATTGGGTCTTTACATCAGTTGTAAAATGATGATAACGAAAACAGTGTCTACAGCATCTAACCTTACAGTGTGGGCTTCTGGGCTTTATACATATTTCAACAAAGTATATCTAACTTATTAACAAAATGTGTGAACACAATCTTGAATATACGTTTATGATATGTTTTATATATATATATATATATGAATGTGTGTGTGTGTGTGTGTGTGTATATATATATATATATATATGTATATATGCTCTCATGCTGACGTGCAAGTCGGAAAGGAAGGGAGTGGTGTTTTGGAAGTAAGTTCCAGAGTGTTGCTGCAATTGTGCAAAATGTAAGGATGCTGTGTATGTTTTTTTGTTTTGTGTGTTTTGAAGAAAAAAAAAAACTTATGATTTTGTATCGAGAATCAGATGAACTGAACACTTTTACCACAGCTCTTTTTCCGTTTTAGAAGGTACAAAGAACATGGAAAAAATATGCCTATAATTGAAGTATTTTTGTTTCAGATTTTGTGACAGAGTGATTTACAGTCTACTGCAATATGCCTCTTCAGGAAACTGGTGAACGCCTGAAAAATTATAAAAATAAAGGCAGAGATGCAGATGTAAGTATTGGGTATTTTGTTGCATACTTATGTTGATGGAAAAAGTTATAAATGTGAGTTTGAATTATATAGTTATAGAAACATCTATTCAACCTGGACTAAAATTGCATGTTTGAAGTTGCATTTGATTAGTGAAAACTGAATTCATGTATTAAATGCTAACTGTATTATACTCAAGGGTAGTTGCACTGATGGCCGAAGATTTTGTATCCTATGCTGTATGCATTAAGCAATGTGCATGTATGTTGGAATGTTTCAGGAAATGCGAAGGAGGAGGAATGAAACGTCTGTGGAACTACGAAAGGCGAAAAAAAAAGAAAGAAAACCTCCTGAAACGGAGAAATGTTGTTGTTCTTTCTGACGATGAATTGGCTACAAGTCCAGTCCACGATTCCAGCAAGGTATATATTACATGCAGTTTCTTCAGAGGCCTTTTGGGTTTTTTCTTTGTCTGTCTCTCTAAACACTGGTTATGACCCTGAAACAATTGAAAACTGAAGGTTTGTTATTACCCTCTTTTTCACACAGTTGAATGAGGTGGGAAATGCTATGTCATTTCAGTATTGAAGTATAGACGTTAGATATATGTGGAAAACTTTAATTTAAAATGACAAACCATCTAACACTGTAATGGAGCATTAGACAGGCAGTACTGTGGAAATTATGTAAACTTTCAAATACTTACAACACTAGACAGAATGAATTTTGTAAACTAGTACCTTTATGGTTTTGGTCAGTTGACTGGGTTTTTTTTTCATGTACATTTTTTGCTGTTAAGAAAGCAGAATACTCAGAAATGGTAGTAGTGGTAAATAGCAATTCTTATATATGGAAACCCTTCCCACCAATTTTTTTTTTTTTTTTTCTTTGGACTGATCAAAAGATAACAGCTTTATTAAGTTAGGCTTGATTTTGTAGTTGATAAAGGTTGAAGTGAACACATGATGTATGCTATTCACACTTTCATTGCTATTTTGAGTGTAACTTGTGCTTTTCCCTGAAAGAAAAAAGGTCAGTACTTTTGTTGTCTGCTTTCTAGGATCTTGACCACAGCTTTTCTATCTACACTATTTTTGTGCATGTATTGTCTGTTGGTTTGTTTCTTGTTTTCCACAATTCCAGCAGAGGAAACATTTAGGGTCAATCAGGAAACAGGAAACACTCATTTTTTTACTCCCCATTAAACTTGTACAGATCTGCAAAGACCATGGAGACTGAACCTATAATGGCATCTATAGTCTAGACCTCTGTGGAGTCCTGAATCGATGATCTGCATATTTGAGAAGGTGAGGGAGTGGTTAATTATCGTTAGAAATTTGTGCTTAGATCAGTATGTCATGGGACTAGAAGTGAAATGGACTCGTTATTTGGCTATGGCCTGTTCTGGTGTTGTGTACAGAGTGGCAGTCTGCAGGAGATCATTGCTGGCATTCAAAGTGAGGATGTCAAAAGGCGGTATGAAGCAACACAGGCGTGTCGCAAAATCCTATCCAGGGAGCGCAATCCCCCCATCAATGACGTCATCGAAGCTGGTGTGGTGCCTAGACTGGTGTCTTTTCTGCAGGATACTCAAAGGTAGCTAAAACTACAAGGTGCTTCTCATCCAATTTTTGTTTGCAGGTGGTAACTGTTCTCAGTGTAGTTGTTTACAGGTCTCCAGTACATCTTATGTCATCCCAGGGAGTCCCGGACACAGGCTGTAGAAGTGAAGTCTCCTCCGATCCAAGGATTTCTGAGAAAACCACCTGACTTTGAGAGGCAGGGAAAACAAACATCCGGGAAAAAAAAAAATATAAATTGCTAACCTCTCATTATATAGTCTCAATCAATCACCTTGAGTCTCTTACTGTATCCAGTGTTTCCCATCCAGGTTTCCATGCTTCTGTTCAAGAGTTGCCACCCTTAATTGTTAATTGCGCATCTGCATGCATTAATCAGACCAGTTCAATGGCTGGCAAATATGCATGTGAATGTGAATAATTCTGCCATTTTCGTGGTTGTATATGATGCCCAGTCTTTGTCTCCTAGGTAGGGGTGAGAGTTGCAATGTCTTGCCTGTCACAAATCATGAACTGGGGCTCAGAAGGTGTAGTTGTCAACTGTTGGAGATGGAGTGGACTGAAAAGATGGCAAAAGTGAGCAATTTCGATAGGCAGGTTCAAATTATTTTCGGAAAGTAAACAAGCAGTGAATGGCATGTTATTTTTTTTTGCTTTGTTGAAAAGAGTTAACATCGTTTTAACTGCAGTCTTGAATGCATGCATTGCAAGAAGTATGTTGATCCTTCTAGAGTACTGCATTGCTGTTGGACCAGACTGATTACTTGATAGGATTAATGTTTTGGTCCCCCCTCCCATCCCTTTTTTTTTTAAAATGGACACTTGGATTTTGTTTGACTGTGTGACAGCCCAGTTTTTAAGTAGCATGCAATGTGGTCTGCTTGTGTATAAACAAGGAAAAACGAAATGCACAATAATCATGACAACAATTAAGGATTCTTTTATTACCAAGTTATGTGTGTAAATGTTGAGAGAAACACCAACTTTTTTTGAAAGAAATCATAAAAGTGAACATGCCTGTGTGTGTGTGTGTGTGTGTGTGTGTGCAGTTAATTTTCTTTTGATTTCTTTACTTGCTGTATAGTGAACTGCTTATCATGAGAGGCCACAAAAGGGTCATCAGAACAACTTAAATTCCATTGGGGGGGGGGGGGGGGGACTTCGTCCACCTGGACCCTCCATCAGGACATTGCCTCTGGACCCCACCAGGGCCTAGGCGACACCTGTACCCCAGCCTTTTCAGAAAATTTTCAAATCAGCTGTTCTGCAGACAAACTGAATGTGTCAAACAAGCAACTGGCTACTTAGCAATTTATGGCAAACGGACATCTGCACTAAACTAATCTATCAAAACCTGTTCTGCATTGACTTGATGCTCAGAACTCCTGAGATTTTTGTGAATCAAGGTTTCAGAATATAAAGCACCTTCCCCTCCACCTGACAAGGTATAGGAAAAGTGGACAGAAGCGCACAAAGCAAAAGAATTTGTTTTCATACTTCTGATTGGTCAGTCATTGAGTTAGGTGAAGATGTAAATTTTGAGGGTTTGGAATTAATAGATCTGCAATAATTCTAGCTGAGGAGCTGGGCAGCAAGTCTTCCAGAATAAACCAGAAATCCAGATTAAAAAAAAAAAAAAAGTTTCCAGATCAGAAAAATTGTTTTGGTACTGTGCTGATCAGCAATATTTCATTGAACTAGTTCCTTGATATTTTGGCTTTGTTTCCAAAAGTCTCAAAAACTAGAAAAGGTACTTCCTATTAAGCTATAAGAGGTTGAACAGTTGATCGTTTCAGGAAAGAAAAATGAAACAATCCAGTTGAAAAAATTATCTTGAGGTTAATATGCGAACACCATGTAGAAAAATGATTTGAAATGGCTGTGTGAGCTTAGTGATGGACCGGTGCACAAACAAACTTTGTGTGCCAGAAAATTAACATAGGTGGCATGTGTGAGTGTGGTTAAACAGTGAAATATGGCTGTGTGGGGTGGGGGGGTGGTTGACTTTCATGCTAATGTTCCAGTGAACATGAAGGGTTGTGTTGTGAACACCAAAAATGCAAAGCATGAACGGCCCAACATTATGACACATACCTATTCAGAATAATGACCAAATTGACGGGAATGTGATCTTTTTTCACTTTATGTCATTTATCCCATATTGTATTTAAGCTTTAATCTTGCATTGAAATATGAGCAATAGTTAGGAAACGCTTAATTTTTCTTTTCCGGGACGATGTACAAGCTACACAGGTGAAAACTAAAGACACTAAAAATAGGACCTTCAGAAGCACTATGAACAAATGTGTTAGTCACGATTGGATTGAAAAGTGGACCATACACCACTTGATGCTCAGATTTGTCACATTGCACCATTTTGAAAGCAAGCTTCAAGAATTGGGCAAATTGGAAAGGACATCTGTGTGTGGATAAAATCACCAGTAGTTAAAATTTAATTTCTCTGGAGCAGGGAAAGTAAAGATTTTAGGAATAGATTAGATATATTAGTGTTTCAACCTTAGTTTGAGGAAACATATTCAAGACTTTTTCAAGTTTTTGCCAAACAATGAACATGTAAAGTTGAAAAACAAATCAAAGCAGTTGAAATGTTAAGCTACCAGTATTGGTAATGCTTATTTGTGCTTCTCCAGTCCTCTCCTGCAGTTTGAGGCAGCATGGGCACTGACCAACATTGCCTCAGGCACCAGTGAGCAGACCAGGGTGGTGGTGAATGCCGGTGCTGTACCTCACTTCATACGATTGCTCAGCTCCGACAATACATCCGTCAGTGAGCAGGCTGTCTGGGCTCTGGGCAACATAGCAGGTCAGTGAACAGCACCAATGGTGTGTCAGTAAAAAAATTGGTGGGAGCTAACAGAAGAAGCACAGACATTGTTGAAGCAAATGACAGTGACCATGTCCATCTATTTACGACCATTTCAGAGGCTTTGAAAATATCACGAGGCCATGGTCTTGCACTTGACAGGCCTTTTCATTGTCTTTGTGCACTGCTTTCCTCAAATATTGGCTGTGGTGGTGTTGGTTCTTCTGACATCTGCTCATCAGTAAATAGGGATCGGTCTGATTAAGTGGTTTTTGCACAGGTAATGGGGGCACTGGGCCTATAGTAGGGCTGCCACCCCCTTGAAAAAAGTCCATTCTATGATGGGGAAAAAATGTATCCACACATACACCATGTGAAACAATTTTTGATATAGATATTAACCACCTTTCCATTGACTTCTTCAGACATGCCAACTTTCAGACAGCATACGACAAAAATCTGTTTAGAAAGTAAAAGAAGAAAAAAAAAAAAAAAAAAAAAAATGTATTTGCAAATAACCGTACAAAATGGACAGCTAGTGCCCATTCCAGTTGTTAACCTCTGACACCTAGTCACCACATTGCACCAAAACTGGCATGCATTCAAGTTGTAATAGAGCAGGAAAAAGCTGGACGACGAAGACAGAAAACCAAGGATGAAAGTATGATGTAAAGGAAGAAAAAAAAGGGACAGGATACACAAGCATAGTGATTGAAAAAGAAAATTAGTAACAGCATTTCTCTAGAAGGCAGATACAGTTTATATTGAAAGCTCTCTCCACCTTGTCCCTCCACTCCCAGCATTTCCAGTGGAGGGGAAGGCATGGGTGCTGATGCTGTCCTTGATGATGATGATGAACAAGGCAAGCATATATCTGATGCAGGTGATGTCTTTTCACTCTGAGAGGACAGGGAAAATGGTCCATCACCATGGCACCTTTTTTTTTTTTTTACCATTACGGGCCGGCCTACTCTCTGTTTCTTTGACCTCAGTGACTTCTGTTTGTCTTTTTTTTTTTTTCTGCGCAAAGTTTTTTGAGATATATGTAATCAACTACCAAATTTATTATGAAGGCCCAAAGAGGAACTGTTGCTTTCTTTTAAGAAAATCAAAATCCAAATATCACCATTTTTTTGTTTTGAAACTTGTAATGGACTCTTTGATGTATTTGGATCTGTGTATTTTTTACAGGATTTGTAAACTCCTTGAAAAGTCTTAAATATTGAGAAACTGTTTCTAGGGCTTAAATTCTCTTGAAAAAAGAATTACATAATCACTTTGCAGCAGATTCCAAGAAAAATATATCTTGTTCAAAAGTGTCCCACGAGGTGTGATTTTTGAGTTTCTGAAGATGAACATTTTTCATCTGATCTAAGATTGTACAAAGGACAGGTTTTTACAAATTAAAAAAAAAAAATAGTGTGTGTGTACATGTTCTTTTCTTTTCTTTTTCTTTTTTTAAATCCTATTTTAAACAGTTTCAAGGTGACAGCCCTTATATAGCCCTATGCATTCAGCTGGGCTATAAGGACACAAAAACTGAAGTGAATCTTAATTAAGAATTCCAAAAGCGATGAAATCATGAGTAGATCTGAAAACCCTTAAAACTGACCAGTTGCTCACACAAAATTATGAATGACAAAATAAAACTAACATCAAAGCTGTGAGAGAGAGAAGTCTGTCTGGAGCCAGGCAGAGTTAATTGATAATTTTCTCTCCCCATATGACTTGTGCAGAGTAGTACCTCTGTAATGCAATGATTTTGATTGGTGGTGTGTAAAATGCCAGAGAGAATAATTACCTGCTTGTGTGAACTCATTTTATGGTTAGCTGACATGTTTTTTGGATATAGATTGATAGATGTAATGAAATCAGGATATCAACTTGCAGGAACCAAATCTAAGCAATAGTGAGAATGACAAAAGTAAAAACTCGCAGTTAGATGGCAAACATAAAGTATGAAATACTTTTAAAGCAAACCTGTTCTCCAAGTCAACTGTGTCCTGTACTAGTCATCACTTACTGATTAAACAGTCATATTTTAGCAAAAGCGTTAATCAGATATATATTTTAATCTGCTTGGCATGTCAATCTGTGTGGCATGCAGCAGCTGTGTCTGTCATCTCTTTGCAAAATTATGGCATTGTCATGGTAACATGGTTTTAGTCAGTCCTGCAGGCTGCATACGTATTTACAAGTCAAAAAAGTAATGTCAGTACAGTGCTAGTGTGGCCCCAATTTGTGCCTTCCTCCATTCCATCCAAGTCCAGCATCACAAGTCTGGATTCAGCACAATGACAAGTTGTTCTAGAGAGGATAGGAATAGGATATTTGTTAAATATACACATTCTTGTGCACTCGCTATGATTAAGTGATGTATTCTACATGATGAATGTTTGTTTCAGGGGATGGTCCAGAATTAAGAGATCTTGTGACCAAGAATGACATTCTGGAACCTTTGCTGAAGCTAGCTACTTCCAGTGTTCCAGTGAGTTCCATGGTTTT
Source organism: Conus betulinus (assembly GCA_016801955.1). NCBI lineage: Eukaryota > Metazoa > Mollusca > Gastropoda > Neogastropoda > Conidae > Conus > Conus betulinus. Next base: position 207,213 of record JADBJO010003036.1, on the reverse strand, counting down.
ATGAGATGAGCCTGCTCTTAAAATTTTCTGTGCTAAGTATTTGTGTATACTGAATAGTTTATGTTGCTAAATCTTTTGCTGAGTTCTTTGTTTCTGGTCTTCATGGCAAGATGTGGGGGGGGGGGGGGGGGGGGGGGGGGGGGGGGGGGGGGGGGGGATGCAGCTTTTGACAAACCTGATCATTTAGCTGAAAGCTTGATAAGGTGGAACAGTCTACATGAACTACAGCATATAGCTGAGGAAAGGCACAGTGAAGGCAGAGCAATGTATGTAGTTTGCCCCATCAGGATTCAGTAAGGAGGCCTTGCTGTAAGCAGATCAGTCTGTGTATGGGTTATTCTTCTAATTTTGGTTTGTTTATCACATTGTTGGTGAACATCCAACAATTGAATAGAAAATATTTAATACGGATAACCTATAGGCATGTGTTGGCAGGACACAAGACTGGTGTTGATATTCAGAAGATGATTTTGAGAAATACGTCACGTGTCACAAGTGCAGTCTTGCTTGTAACACAGGACACTGAATAGACCATCTGATCTTGAGATTTAGCGAAAATCTGAAGCTGAAGAGTAGTAAACAGAAATGGTAATGGAAAATAATTAGAGATGTACCATTTTCCCATACTTTTAAGCACTCTTGCTTGAACCATATAAATAAAAGTAAATACCACCACTTGCACTTCCCCAAAACATTTTATATGGAGAAAACTGGGAGCTAAATCAAAACATAAAACTAAATTTTAAGGGTTCACTGTAACTGCAAAGAATGCAAATGAACTGAGCTCACTTATGAACTATGTGTCATACTGATTCATTGTATGAAGAATTGTAAGACTTACTCGGGTAAGTGTAAAGTATAAACACATTTGAGAGAAAATGAAATAATACAGTTAATATATCAATCATTTTTGTATGTCTGCTTGCAGATCTATATAGCTGAACAATTTTTTCCATATTTAACATGAAATCGTGGAAGATACCCATTTTCATGACATTAGTATTAGTTGGAGTTGGACAACATTTTATTGACTTTCGACAGCTTTTATAGAACACATCATCTCATGCTAGTGGAAGACTACATACCCCACACTGACATTTAGCATACAGCCACTCGGTCAGTTATATGTTGATGCACAAGTACCAGCAGATCTGTGAACTGAAACACAAGTCTTATTCATGAAGTTATTGACCTCTCAAATCATTGTACGCCACAGGGTGGTCCCAGCATAAATAAACTACCTTGACATCCAAAGAACACAAGAACATACTCAGCAGACATGCATATAGAGAACATCATGTGTGATTGTCTTTCTATTCCTGTGTGTGCGATTGCAGGCGGGTTTCATGCGCAACATCACATGGACCATTTCCAACCTGTGCCGCAACAAGGATCCTCCTCCCAACTTTGTGGTAGTGAGCCGCTGTCTGCCCACTCTGCGCTTGCTTCTTCAGCACTCGGACAGAGAGGTGCTTGCTGACTCCTGCTGGGCCTTGTCCTACCTCACTGATGGTCCTAACGAACAGATTGAGGCTGTCATTGATTCAGGTCAGCATCCTGTAGTTTTTCCAACCTGCAACATGAGTTATATGTATTGGGTTTGTTTGAGGCAGTTTGATGTGTTCAGTTAGACGAAACAGAAGCAGAAGCAGAAAAAAATGAAAGAAAAAAATGCCAAGCAGATAGCGAATATGCACAGTTTATAATTGGCAAACCAGGTTATAAACATGAAAATGAAAGTGTATAATGTAGAGAGTATGTAGAACATCAGAATAGATCAGGCTAATAGATGAGATGCGCTAAGCTATGTCTCTTCTTTCTTAAATTGTGTTCAGGTATGATGCCACATGAACTTCCAGACAGAATTTTTTCAGTTGTATATTGCTTTAGTGTTGTATCTAGCGATACTGCTAGACAGCCATAGACTGTCAGTTAAAACCCTGTTTTCATTTGTATGTAGATGTAGTGCCATGACTGCTATTGTTCAACTGCCATGAACTGTCAGTTAAGCCCCTGTTTAGTGTGCAAGTGTAGTGCCATGACAGGGAACTTAACTGCTGGGCAGCCTTGAACTGTCAGTTAAACACCTGTTTGTGTCTACATGTAACTTCATGACAGGGGGACTACTTGGCAGTCATGAACTGTCGGATAACCCTTGTTTCCAGGTGTTGTCATGACTAGTGGAACTGGTGCAGTCATGACCTGTTAACCATGTTGTCATTGTCTCCATGTGTAGTGTCACGACTGGAACCAAATGGGCAGCCATGATCTGTCAGTTAACCCCGTTTTTATTGTATCCAGGTGTAGTGCCACGACTTGTGGAACTGCTGGGTAGCAGTGAACCATCAGTACTGACCCCAGCTTTGCGAAGTGTGGGGCAACATTGTGACGGGCAATGACAAACAGACGCAGCATGTGGTAGACGCTGGAGCCTTGCAGGTGTTCCCCTACCTGCTGCAACACCCGAAGACCAGTCTGCAAAAAGAAGCAGCCTGGGCCCTGTCCACATCACAGCTGGCAACAAAGACCAGATTCAGGCTGTCATCAATGCTGGACTGATCCCACACATCATCAGCCTTATGCACAGGGTCAGACTTTTCTCATACCACTTCAGTGAGGTTGGCTGGTGTATGTGGACACTGTTGGGTCTGCATCAAGCTGGTTAGTTAAGTAAGTGTTAGCAATTTTTAGCACTAATACAAGGACCTCGAGATCTCTCCTAAACATGGTAGTGGAAGCATTTGCTGTACAAATCAATGGTCAGAAGTTACTTTGACCCTCACTTTAAATACTTTCCAGACGAGCACGGTAGAGCAAAGTCGCTTCCCTGCATGCGCGTGCACCGCACGTGCTTACAACCTTTGCAGACACGCAATTTTCGCACTTTTTTATTTTTATTTTACGTCTCCTAATATAAACCTAACAAGCAATTATTATATATCAACAGAAAGGGTAAAGTGTGAACTTTGTAATAAGCATAGAATTAAATACATTTTGGGTAAAATAGCAACGCTACTGTTACAGAAACAACATAAGTAAAATGTAGAGAACACACATCTTGTTTATGTTTGTTTGGTTAGTATGACAACAGCAAATGAGGAAGAAAAGGGGCATAAAACTTCTCTCTTTCTTTGAACAGATGCAGAGAAAGCCTGAGGTATTCAGTATGTAATTCAAGTGAATTTTTTTTTAAAGGCATTTAAATCATTGCACACAGTACACACTTTTCACTGTTTTTGCTTCAGATGATAAGACTTATAAAACTATTAAATACACAGAGCAAATAAAAATCAAGCTCAGATTCTTTTCGATAAACTGTTCACCTTTACCCCCCCCCCCTCATTTTCTGAACTACTTTACTGAACCAGTTCTAAAACCACATGTCATTCTCCTTCTGCCCGATATATTCATGAAGCAGGAAATTCCACACGTGCCTTCCAGTGCCAGACGGGTCTCTTTGTTTGGACTACTCTGAGGTCACAAAGGTCATCGCTAGTGCATGTAAACTTACCCTTCCAGTGGCTAGAACCCTGTTTTAAATATTTATGGCAGCTGCATCCCCTAGACGGTAGACGAGAGAACATGGGAATTTTTTATAGTTGTGCCGTCACTGAGGCACAGCACATGCAGGCAGTACAGCAGTGCTGCCGTCACTTGGGCACGGCTCGTCGTGAATGGGTCGACAGAGTTGCCATCACTATTGCACGGCGCGTCGCGAAAAGGTTAAAACCCCACAGGGAATGCCTGTATAGGTCGTGAATGGATGTGATAGTAGGGGAACGTTAGGAGTGGGAATGTACATGTGTAGGTCATGATGGTATGTGGTATTACACCTTTGTACAGGGGGACATCAAGAGTGGGGATGTGGATGTATGAACAATTAAAAGATTTGGTATTACTGGGGAATGTCAAGAGTGTGGATGTAGATGTATGGGTAATGATGGGTGTATGGTGTGTGGCATTACCGGGGGATATCAGGAGTGGGAGTGTGGATGTATGGCTTGTGAAGTTATGGGGGGACATATGGGTAATGGTGGTGTTACAGGGGGACTTCAAGAGTCAGAAGGAGTGTGTGTGGGCCATCACCAACCTGACGTCTGGAGGCAGTGTGATGCATGTGGGCTACTGTCTGGAACAGAACTGTCTACCTCCACTTTGTGCACTGCTGTCAGCCAAAGACACCAAGATCGTTCTGGTCATCCTGGATGCCATCTCCAATATCTGTGGTGTAAGTACAATACTTGTCCACTGTAGGCTGTCCACACACATTGTAAGACGTTTAAAAGATAGTCACTTGTCCATTTAGACATGTGCATTAGGTATTTAAGTGAGTGCAGACGGCACACCCGTTTATTCTTGTCATTAATATAGTGTTCTACACACATGCGCACACACACAAACGCACACGCACACACACGTGCGTGCGTGTATACACATACCCAAGTGCGCACACATACACCCGTGCTCATGGACGTGCACGCACGCACGCTATGCCACGTACACAAACACACACACACACACACACAGACACACACACACACATAGAAAAGACAAAAAAATTTTTAAAAGCCCACAGGGAATACCAGCATAATATGTCATTTCTGCTTGTTAAAACGCACAGTTCAGCTCCTTAAAAAACAAAGCTACCAGCTAACATTTCTTGCCTCCTTTCACCAAACAAGCACACACACACACTGACACACTGTTGGGTCATTTGGAATCCAAAAAGTTAGATCAGCACATTGAAGAAGAGAGAGAAATTAGGTGCCCTTTTCAAGGCCTAATAAGTCTGCTAAAAAAAAAAAAAAAAAAAAAAAAAAAAAAAAACTTACACAGGTTTATAAATCAGATGCAGACCTGTTAACCTATACGATTTTGCCATATTTTGTATGCATGTTTGTGAAAATATGATGAATATGACGAACCGGAAAAAAAATGTGTTGAAAAAAATCTGAAGACAAAGTTCTTGAGCGGTAGTGGCACTTGCACATTACAACCAAAAAGTAACAACTTGCACATCGTGAACACAATCTCAGGATGACATTGGAACAGTAGTACGACCTTGTGCTTTCACAAAAATTCACAAATTTGGTGATGTGTACACACATTTTTGGGAAAAAAAACGTTATTTCAATTGATAAATACACCAATAGTCGCTTAAGGGTAAACAGGTCTGCAGAAAAAAGCAAAATGAATTTGTGAACATAGTATATAAGTGGCCTATGGATGCAACGTTAAATATGCTGAACGGTGTGGGAGGTAGACCGCAGGTCAACTCATCATCTGAATGGTTTATGGGTGTAACAGATGAGCTGAATGGCGTGAGAAATAATAGGCTGTAGGCCAACACATGGTCATCTGAATGGGCGATGGTGTAACGGACACACTGAATGGTGTTGGAAGTAGTATAGACTGTAAGCCAATATATAGTCATCTTAATGCCTTCAGATGTAACAGTAGACACACACTGAATGGTGTGGGAAGGGAGGTATAGGCTGTAGGCCAACACATAGTCATCTGAATGGCCTGTGACGGCCTGTGACTGTTAGTGTAACGGTATACACGCTGAGTGGTGTGGGAGGTAGATACAGATGGAAGGCCAACACATGTCATCTGAATGGACTACGGGTGTAACGGTAGACACATTGAATGGTTAGGAAGATGAACGCAGACTGGTACAAACTGTGGATCAGTTAGTAGTTCTCATTGACATGTTGAATTATACTTGTTGGAAAACATGTGTCCAGGTGGCCCAAACAGGTTCAGCTAGATCTATGACCGACATTGACGTGTTTGTCATGACACTGACCATTTTGAATCATGCTTATGAGAAGAGGTATTTGTGGGGATGACCAAAACCATGGGTCAGCTAGATGGCTGGCCATGACACTGACCAAACTGAATCATACTAATGGGATGAGGTATTAATAATGTCCAGATGGCCAAAAGCATGGGTCAGCTAGATGGTCTGTGTCAGCACCTGGAAGAGCTGGGAGCAGTGGACAAGATTGAACAGCTGCAGGAACATGAACATGACAACCACAATGTGTACAAGACAGCCAGCCCAGGCCATCATTGACGAGTACTTCGGTGCTGAGGTAGGTGGTCCCTTGCTATGCAGAAACATCTTCCTCCTGATCCAGATCTACCCTACCCCAGTCCTTTCCCTCCCTGTAGGATCATCACATCATACCTCTTATATCTGATCTCAAATCAATAGAAATTTGTTGCATTAAGTTTCATTCCACTATTGTTTTAGACGAAAGAAAAGCATTCCACTGGAGGAAGATGGGTGAAATCCCTGAATGTTTTTTTCTGTTTGCATGTAGTTCCTGTCTGGGCAATGACTGATATGAGTCACAGTGAACGACCAGCTGTAATGAGAACTGTTCATTTGTTATGATAATAAATGCATGGCATGACAGTCAGTGCAGTCATGCATATACACTACATGTTCAGGGGAAACGGAATGTCAGCAGCTTGTTCCTAGATGTTCAGTCATAAGCAGGCCTCATTGCCATGGTAGAACCCACAGTAGACAGGACTAAGCCAAGTCACCAGTCTCAGCCCCAAGGACCCAGTCCAGTTTGTGCAATGAAAACTGGAAGTGCCTTGTGAAAAAGTGGTCTGGACACTTAACATAACAGATCCTGACCCAGCTGGTGTATGAAGGCCTAGTGCAGCCTGGTATGGCGACTTAAGCCTAATGATCTAGCCTACTCTCGTCACTCTCCAACGCCAGCAGCTTGTCCTAAGTCAGCCTACTGGCTCCACATCATTGTCATTCATTTTGCTTGAGCTGGCTTTCATGCCTAATGAAGTAGTTTAACAATTAGCCATGCAGACCTCATTAATTGTGTTACTGACAGCTCAGCTGAGTTCTCGGCAATTACTGTAGGTTAAAACCTGTGATATCTGAGAGAATTAGTCCCCACTGGAGTCACTTGGCTTTATGAAGAAATGGTAACATAAACAGTCCAGTTGGAAGTAGTTTCTCACCATAACTCATTTCCATTGAAAATAAGTGGCAGGAAGCCAGAACAGACTTTTCCAGATTGATGGAGTGATAATTATGATGTATTGTGTGTGTGAAGGACGAAGTGGAAGACTTGGAAGCTCCTAATGTGGGTGAAGACAACACCTTCCAGTTCAACCAGCCCAAGATTGTTCCTTCAGGGCGCTTTGAGTTCTGAAGTCGTCCCTGCATGACGGACCTGCACTTCACCAATGGGACTGGACTGGGCTGACCTGACCACAAGCACTGCTGGGGCCAGTGTCCACCAAGCTGTCTGTGATGGGATATATATTGGGTGGCAGTCAGGGTGTTTTCTGTTCAAGTTGGGCTTCAGCCTGTGGACTTTTCTGTAGCCTCATTGCTGAACACTGGAATGATAGACCAGGAATGGAAGGCCATTGTCTTGTATTGTTGTTTATCACCTCTTTCTACCTCGTCTTTCTCTCTGTCTCTCTCTTGTCATGTCATTTTTGCTTAGAAGAGTCGGAGGGATTCCATGGGAGGGAGCTCACTGACAAGAAAATTCCATGTAGAATGTGGACAGTCGACTCTATCAGTGATGCACTTAGCTATCTTTATAATACTCTTAATTCAATGGATCTTGCTCACAGTACATTTTGGATTTCATTTTTGTTTGTCATTCTATTGCTATGATATATGTGTTGATGATGAACAATAAACATGTTGAAGCAGCAGGCTTGACTGATATAAGTGGAGGAATTTCTTTGTGAACAGGTCATCTGCTGTTTAGTTTTGAAGGCCAGATAATGCCAGACAGTTCTCATGTGAGTGGTTCCAAACACATTCAGTTCATCAAACACACACTTAACCATCATTCTTCACTATAGTATAAAAAGCTTTTTATACAAAAAGTACCCTACTCTCAAACACACACTAACATGCACTGTATAGAGGTACAAATATTTAAGCAAGTGCTTTGGAACAAAAGGTGCTGTTAAAACTTCTCCAGACTGCGTTCTGCCATCCAACTCATTTAATCTTCCCATTTATAGTGGAGTGTCTCGTGACTTGGCAAACAGCAATCATGCTCACAGCAGGCAATCTGCTGGGACAGGACATGCTAGAAGAATGATGGCGACGGTTATGGAAAAACTTTTCCAGTGTTTTAGAGCATTTTGATTCGTAGCATGACACCTTAGTTTGGTGAAAGGCAATGTAGTTCTCTTGGAGATAGACAGTGGTGTCTCTTAATGACAAAAAAAACTAGTAGAGTAACTCTTGCTCTCAGATCAGATGATACAAACAGATGCTGCTTACACCATCAAGTCACCTAGCCCACACAGACCAGAGAAAAACATTCCCCTGAAAAAGGGTTTTCCATGCTTGCCGATATACTTTGCACATGACAGATGTCTGCATTTATTGCGGCCAGTTTGGTGGTGTAAGCAGCATCTGTCGGGAGTTGCGGAGTTTGTAATTAAAACATGAAAACAAGTGTTACCCTGCTTATTTAGTTTTAAGCCTTACATACCACAAGAGTAATCTATTTGTTTTATCAATCACTGCTTCATTTAAGATTTACCGAAGGAAGATGGTGTTTTACAAAGTCCTGTCTTGCCAGCTCTATCGGACTTGTAAGAACTACACCAACTTGGTTATTATCTCTATCGGGTTAAAAATGCATTAAATCAGGGATGAATTTTTCTTTTGAGTGTGTAAGAACCACCCATTAAGAAAGCCTAAAGTTTATGTACAGTAGAAGGTATTGTGTTCTTCATGTATGCACACACAGGCTTGCCTCTATGAACAGTATTCATGTGTAACGCTGTCAGTGACTGAAAAGTCTGTTGGTGTCTTGAGGTGCCCATTTTCTGTATTATATTTTTCTTCAAGTGGCGGCCTACTGCCTATCTTGCTTTGTTCAAGTTGCCATGGATGTCGAGGAGGTACATTTTGTCATCGATAACAAATGGTCAAAAATCATAGACGCTTTTTTCTTGTCAGCTCTTGAATTTTTCAGAGAGGCCATGTCTGACTTCCCTGGTTTTGAAAAGAGAGATCCTGTCCAACAAAAATGTTTCTGCCAGTCAGTTTCACTTTAGCTTTCAGAATTCTGAGCTTTTCTTTGTAAAAAGGAGCAGCAAGCTATAATAGGAAAGTCAGGTTTTGCATTTAGCCTGGGGACATCAAATTCAATTTCTCGTGCTGTCTCTAATCTGTAAGAAATCAGGTAGAGTCTTTACATACACTTTGTTCATTAGAGAATAGTCTCAGTTTTGTGTCTGGGGATACCATAGAAAGTAAGACTATTGCGCTTGGACCGGCATTCTAAACAATCTTTTTTTTTTTTCTTCTCTAGTTTCTCAAAGCTCGAGCCCAAGCTCAAGGGGAGTGAGAGAGAGAGGTGCAGGTGTTGGTGAAGGGGAACAAGTATGTATGAGACTGTGTGTGTGTGTGTGTGTGTGTGTGTGAGTCTTTTAAAGTTTTCTCCTCCTCCTCCATTCCTTCTTTAACATTTCTTTAATCATAATTTTGCTCTCTGCGTTCTTATTCTCCTCACCATGCGGCAAGGCAAAACCTTCCATATTAAATACACACACACACACACACGCTCACTTGCTCGCACAAAATAAAACTAAGGGAAAAAAAAAAAAGAAGAAAAAAGACAAAAAAAAGAAAATGACCGATGTTTCTAAGCGAGTTTATTAAGACGAATAATCGTTTAAACGTGACTGATAATGTCACATATAGTTACTTGGGGTTTTTTTGCTTTTAGTTTCATGCAACTCTCGTGTGTGATCTGCATAAAAATCGACAAAAACAGATAATTATGACACATGAAAACATGTAAGTCAAACTCGCGTGCATGCGCACTGGTGTTAACAGCTGTAGGATGTGTAAAGACTGCTTTGAAAAGGGCAAACAATGCTGGAATGAATCTGAAACGGCCCCCATTATTTGTCGTTATCATTGCTCATAGTGTATTATTAGTTTAATCTGTTATCAGGTTGTTTTCTTTCTTTTGACTCGGAGATGTCTTCAGCAGTATCAAAAGCATCAAAAACTGTTTCCATTAACACTAATTCCAATAACAGTCACTTGATCATATTGTTTTCATCGTATCAACAGTAATTCTGTTCTCTTAACGCTAGTGAAGTGCTATAGTTGGCTCTCACTCCTACCGTCTTCATTGCCGAATAATACACACACACACACACACACACACATTTGGAATATATATACACAGACAGACAAACTACTCAATTATTTATTCATTTTCCATAGATGCAGCCAGTATTCTTGGTGCAATGGGGGGGGGGGGGGGGGGGGGGGTGGGGGGGGGGGGGGGGGGGTGTCATTCCTAGCACAAGGCCAGAGCGACTCCCCCTTGCATTTCTTTTAACTCCCTGGGAGTCGATCTGTATCGACACTTCTTGATCGAAATTAACTCCCGGAGAGTTAGTTTAGACACATGTGTATTTTAACCCCCCCCCCACCCACACCCAGGAGGTAGAGTTAAAATACGCATGTGCCTAAATTAACTCCTGGGGAGTTACTTTTGATCAAGAAATGTAGATCCAGATTGACTCCCAGGGAATTAAAAAAAAAGAGGGGGGGGGGGGGGAGTCATTCTGGCCTTATGCCAGGACTGCCCCCCCCCCCCCCCCCCACTCCCCCCACTTCCCCCCCCCCACACACACACACACTGTAGAGAGACACATGACACTTGAAAACGTTACTTGACAAGGATAAAGATCTTAGTCTAACATAAAAGCCTATTAATCCAATCAGTCTTTGATAAACACTAATAATATAGTAAACAAAGCTGACTAGAAGCATGCAGAGAGAGAGAAGGGGCGGGGGGTAAAAGAAAGAAAGAAAAACTGACGGACGAACAGAGAGAGGGGGAGTGGTGGGAGACGCTAGAGACAAAGAAACTGAGATAGATAGATAAATAGGCAGACAGAGACAAGCAAAGACAGAGGGAAAGAGATTAAGAGAGACAGACAGACAAGCAAAAAGGCAAACAGACAAGCAAGGAGAGTGAGCAAGAGACTGAAAGTTGGGGGGGAGGGGGGGGGGGGGGGGGGGGGACAGAGAGGAGGGGGTGTATATCAGATGTTTATTTCTCATATCGTGACTAACACATAAAACTGGGTTTGGTTTTTTTTTTTTTTTTTTATTTATTTATTTTTTTTTTTAATTTTTTTTTTTTTTTTTTTTTTTTGGGGGGGGGCATTCTGGCGTGGCGTGGTTTGTTTTAACTCCCAGGGAGTTAAAGTTGGCACGTGCTTATTCTAACTCCCGGGGAGTTAAAAGTGGAGGAGAGTTAAAATGGATCGTTACGCATGCTTCGATTGGGACGTGACGACGTACGAAAAACTCGAGTTATTTGATTTTATTTATTTAGGCCCTACTCATTAATTTAGCGATTATTATCTTTTACAATTTCTTTTTACATTTATTTCTATCATTACATTTATTTGTTTATCAATTGATTTTAGCTCAGGTAGACATAATTGTGTTACGGCTTTCAGTAGATTTGTAACTAACTCATGGGATGAATTGTTTATTGTCCGTAGTTTTCTTTTCCCAACATTTAAAGTAAACTTGAAGAGGGTGATAAATATTCGGGGTTACACCCATTTGCACACGTAATTGGCAATGACACAAAATGGTTTTGAACTTTCATCCGATCTTATTTTTCTTCTTATATCATTGGCCTGTGGCATGCAGAGGCATTCTTTTCCATTCCCTCCCCATATTTTCCTGTCCAGCCTGCAAGACCAGCTGGTTTCCTATCACGGCACTCAGGAGAGAAAACTCTGTGTGTGTGTGTGTGTGTGTGTGTGTAGTCCTTCCCTATGTGTTTAAACTGTTCTAGTCGCTAACATGGAGTATGCCACTATTTGTCACAATATTCATTAACTAATGTTGTTGTTTAGGAAGGCGTAAAAAAAAAAAAGAGCGTGTGTGTTTGGGGGGGGGGGGGGGGGGGGGGGTACATCTCGAGCGTCTAAAGACATACAAAAATTCGTCGTCTTAGCGGTATTACGCAGGTGTCGGAAATCTACGCATGTAAGTCTACACACCTGTTAACTACAGGCAGGTGCTTTCTATACTAGGCTACCTCCCTTGGTTTTGGGGGACGTGTGTCGGCGGCATGCGTAATCTAAAACAAAACTGACTTCACGTACGTGACAGGCCTACACGCGTATCTCGATACGGGTACATAT